>VSMD01111716.1:0-185243 GCA_008750895.1 Mirza zaza | reverse complement strand
TCAGCCTAGCTCACAGCAACCTCAAACTCCTGGGCTCAAGCGATCCTGCTGCCTCAGCCTCCCAAGTAGCTGGGACTACAGGCATGTGCCACCATGCCCGGCTAATTTTTTCTATATATATATTAGTTGGCATATTAATTTCTTTCTATTTATAGTAGAGATGGGGTCTCGCTCTTGCTCAGGCTGATCTCGAACTCCTGAGCTCAAACGATCCGCCCACCTCGGCCTCCCAGAGAGCTAGGATTACAGGCTTGAGCCACCGCGCCCGGCCCAGGCTTTTGTATCTTAATTCCTTCTATGGGGGTGATGGTTTTGACCTAAATACTTCTCAGGACTAATTGGAACTATTGCTCAATAGTAATTATTAATATTAATTATTGATATGATTTAATATAATTATTGATATTGTGTTTAAGTCTGTCGTCTTCCTGTTTGTTGCTTTTGCTTATTTGCTTCTGTGTTGCTCCTTTCCTGGAAAGGTATCTCTGCATGGCTCACACTTCAAGCCTGACTTCCACACTTTCTGCTTCCTCTTTCACATCCTCAGTTCTCATCTGATATTTCACACTTCCAACTTTTTACTTCTATTTTTACCTTTAACACTATGTTTTAATTGAAGTAATCTGTAATGGTGTTATTCCACTTAATCACCCTCATTACTTGTGCATTTATTATAATTTTCAAACCCCACAGAGTTATATTACTTTTGGTTTAAACTGTTTGTTAGCTTTTAATTATAGAGAAGAAATGAAGCAAATTTTATATTTACCTATTTATTATTTCCATTGATGTTAATTTCTTCCTGCAGATTTTAGTTTTCATTGGGTATTATACCCTTCATCATGACGGACATTCTTTTGCATTTGCTTTTATTTCAGGTATATTGGTAATATATTATCTAGGATTTTGTTTTTATGAAAATATTTTTAAAATTTCATCATTTTTAAAGATTATTCACTAGAAACAAAATATTGGGATGAAAACTTTTTCCCTTTCTCACCCCTCCCCAGCAGCACTTTAAGATGTGACTTCATTATTTTCTAACTTTTGTTGTTTCAATCAGAAGATGGTAGTAATTCTTATTTTTGTTCTTTTGTAACAAGTCACCCCATTGATCTCAGAGTTTTATCTTTTTTTTGGTTTTCAAATGTTTTCTTCTAGTATGCACTCATGTTTTTTTCTTTATATTTATTCTGTTTGGGTTGTACTGATATCCCTAGATATTCAAGTCAGTATTTTTCATCAAAATTTAAAGTTTTGACCATTATTTTTAAAAATATTTTTCTGCCCAAATTTTACTTTCTTCTCTTACTAATACTTTAGTTACACATACTGGCTGATGAGAGTCTCTTTATCTCTATTTTGCCTTCTATCTTTTTCATCTTGGAATATTATTATTGGTTTATTTTCATGTTATTTGAATCATTTTTTTCTCTTTTACTATCACTTTTGCTCTGCTAAATCTTTCAGTGCCTCTTTTTATTTAAATTTATTCTACCTTTCAATTTTCCAAAAAAAAGATAAGAATGGAAAAAAAATAAATAGTAAAAGTAGGAGAAATTGAGCATACAAAATATAATGGTGCAACAAAATCCTAATATATCTGTATTCACAATAAAAGGTAAATGGAGAAAAATGTCAGTTAAAAGAGAGTCACTAGATAAAATGTTAAATTTAGCTGTCTACAGTTTATAAGAGATATATCTAAAACATGTATATGAAAGATTAAGGGTAAAAGGATGAAAAAAGATATACCATGCAATATTAACTCAAAAGAAGGTAGGATAACTGTATTAATATCAAACAAATAGATAATAGAACAAAATATATGATTAGGGATAAAGAAAGTCTCTGTGTAATGATGAAAGTTTCAATTCAATATGAAGTTATAGTGATTCCAAACTTACATGTATTTAACAAACAGCTTTGAACTATGTAAAGCAAACATTGAATTATAAAGAGAAATCAACAAATCCACTATTAGAGTGGGAGATTTCAGCATACGTCTCTTAGTAAGTGGTAGTCAAACAGATAAAATTAAAGGAATAGTTGAAAAAAATTAATTTAATAGATATATAAAAATTACCACACCCTGAGGTTTAAATAGTACCAATTGTTAGTGATTATCCACATGGTTCAACAGGAGAACTTACACACTGATGGTGTGTAGAGTACATTATTAGTACACTTTTCAAAAAATTGACTGTGTAAAATCAAGCATTTATATATCTTACTACCCCTCCAAAATAATAAAAATTAACTATAGGTATACCTAACAAGATGTGTATATTTCAAACAGGTCACAGAATATCACTTACACTAAGTATCAATTTTGAAATTCTCATTCATTCTTTTTTCTTTTTTGTAATTCCAATCCTGCTTTCCTTAACATAATATTTAATTTTGTAAATGTAATTATTATAGCTACCTTAAAATCTTTGCATTTTGAGTTCAACCTCTTTCATCTGAAGTTTGTGTTTTCTGACTGTTTTCCCTTTTTTTTTTTTTTTGAGACAGAGTGTCGCTTTGTTGCCCAGGCTAGAGTGAGTGCCATGGCGTCAGCCTAGCTCACAGCAACCTCAAACTCCTGGGCTCAAGCAATCCTTCTGCCTCAGCCTCCCGAGTAGCTGGGACTACAGGCATGCACCACCATGCCCGGCTAATTTTTTCTGTATATATTAGTTAGCCAATTAATTTCTTTCTATTTATAGTAGAGACGGGGTCTCGCTCTTGCTCAGGCTGGTTTCGAACTCCTGACTCGAGCAATCCGCCTCGGCCTCCCAGAGTGCTAGGATTACAGGTGTGAGCCACCGCGCCCGGCCTCCCTTTTTTAGTTTTGGATTTTAACAAACTATTAATATTAGTTAATGTGATGATTTTTAATTTAAATACAGGACATATGAAAATTCACTAGAGAAGCTTTGTTTGGATTCTGCTTTTTTCAAAGAATTTTGAATCTTATTTTATTACTAGCTGATCACCTTGAACTTTATAAATTGCTGATTTATAACCTTGAACTTGTCTTGACTCAGTCTTACACTGTATTAAGTGCAGATCTTGGAAAGCCCAAAGCATTTCCTAAGCCCCTTAACACAATATCGAAACTTTAACACTTTAATAATCTTGTTAGGTTTGTTTTCAGTCATTGTTAAGGATAGTTGAAGATAGATCTTATTCTAAAGCATTGTCCTTACTCCTATTGCTTTACAGTTTATCTCAGCTAGATGCCAAAGCTGTCACTATGATATTATGAAGATCTCTCTACTCTGGAATGAATGGAAGCCCAACTTTCCTGGCAATGTTCTTTATTTTCTAATCTTGAAAACCCCCTAGTATCTTTATTCTACTTTACCCCTCATTATAATGACATAGTAACCTTGTTGTAACTGTTACATATAAACCTTGTGTAGGTAGTCTTGACTAGATATGTACAACCTGTGTTTTGCCACAAAGGTGAGAGATTCCTGCATGCACCGTGCAGGAATTTTCTTGAAAATAAGACCTACCCATAAAATAAGCCCTAGCAGGATTTCTAAGCATATTTGCACAATATAAGCCCTACCCCAAAAATATGACCTAGTGATGGGCATGGCTATGCAGCGCATCTGCACAACCCATGCATTTTGTCACAGAGCTGCAAAGAAGAGCAGCCCTTCTCATCTGCCCCATGAGAGCTCTATTGCTCCACATGAGAGATTGAGGCCAATGGTTCTAAAGGAAATAGAGTCGCAAGAAATTCAGGATGGAATTCGGGGTTTGGAGAGTTATGATGATGTTCCAGAAGAAGGTAAGTTAACTATATTTGAATAAATGTAGATTGTTGTACTGTACTTAAAAAAAAAAAAAAAACACATCCCCTGAAAATAAGCCCTAGGGTGTCTTCTTGAGGTAAAATAAATATAAGACCCTGTCTTATTTTTGGGGAAACATGGTAGTTCTTAATGACCACTTCTTTGCAGTTTCTCATTCACTATGACCTTATCCACAGATCCCAATCACTTCAGTTGACCCAATATCTGATCATTACCACTGCGCACTGAAAGATTATTTGGTATCACCCAGGTGCAGATCCCTTGCATGTGCATTGAGTGCTATGGTTTGAGTGTTTTTGTCCCATCCAAAATTTGTGTTGAAACTTACTCCCTAATGGAACAGTATTGGGAGGTGTGGCCTTTGGGGGATGATTGAGCCATGAGGTCTCAACCCTCATGAATGGGACTGGGGGGCCTTATCAAAGGGCTTGAAGGTGGGAATTTCCCCTTCTTCCTTTCTGCCATGTGGGGATGCGACTTTCTTCCCCACTAGAGGATGCAGTGTTCAAGGCACATTCTTGGAAGCAGAGAGCAGCCCTCACCTGACAATTAAATTTTCCAATGTCTTGATCCTAGACTTCCTAGTCTCCAGAACTGTCACAAATAAATTTCTACTGTTTATAAATTACCCAGTCTGTGATATTTTGTTATAGAAGTACACACAGACTAAGACACTTATTAACTGTCCAAGAGCAGAGAGGTGAGTATTTTTTGGCTTAAGTCATGAGTTTCCTTTCTCTCAGAGAATCATAGTTTCGAGTTGTCTATCTTCCAAAGCCTGAAAAACAGTTACTAACATATTTTGTCCAGTATTATGTTTGCTTATGATGACACTGATAGTGTGGTACCAATTAGTCTATCATGGCTAGTAGAAATGTATATTTTAATGTCTGTATCACTCAAAACCCAAATAAGTTCTGCATATTGTAATTTGCTTAGATTTTTGTATATCTCTTTTAGTTAATAGGGCCTATCTCTCCTATAATGTAATTATTTAAGAACCTAAGTGATTTGTCCTCTGTCCTATGGTTTAGATTTAATTGATTGTGTGTGGTATGATGTAGTTTACATGATCCTCTGTCCTTTGACTTAGGAGTTAAATCTTGGGGCTTCATTAGATTCAGAGTCAATATATTTAGGAATACTAAATTCTGGGTGATATTTTGTTTTTCTATCTGCAAACATATAATGTTTACCTGTTTCTTTTTTGTGAGTAAAAGGCCGTTACCACCTTTGATGCTCTATCTAGATCCTTTAACAATTGCACAGTGATGCTGCTCTAATTTTACCATTCCCTTTTATGTTTCTACAAAAGAGACTTCCCTTGATATTGTATTTTATTACTCATTAGTAAAGCTTATAGAGGAAACACAGTATAAATGCTTCAGTCTTTCCCTTTATTTGCCAATTTTTCAAAATAATGAGGTTTTTTTCCACAATACATGACTATTTTTGAGCAGCATTCTCTTCTAATGTCACAATAAATCTCTCTTAGAATCTTTAGATTTATTTCCACTAGGTCATTATAATGAGGGGTAGAATTCTCTGCTCTGGGTGTTTACTGAACCTCAGTCTATTCTTTAAATGTTTTGATATCAAGGGGCAAGTGGGAAACCTCAGATTTATCTCTAGCCTCAATTTCTGTCTTGTATTCCCTCTCTGGCCCACATTCATGTGCTCATTTCCATCCTGGTCGTCATCCACATTAATGCAAAGAAAAGAGCCCTTCCTGCTGGTTGTCAGTTTTGCTAAATTGTATAACCTTGAAGATAATTATAAAGTTATATGTTTAAGATTATCAGATCTACTTCTTTATATTAAAATGGAAATTTGGAAAAGTCATTTTTTTTCCCAATAAAGCTTGGATTTTGAGATTATGGCTTTGCCAAGATTTGAAGACAAATGAACTTTAAATTACCAAGAAAACAATCTTCTGTATGAACTCAATGGTTGGGATGACATAGAGCAAAATGATTAATACAATATAAAAATATTTGTAAAATATTTAAAAAATATATCCCTTATATGCTGCGCTAAGGACCCCATTACATGTGCTTGAATCTTCTGAAGATTACCTGCACTACTAAATGGTTTCTGATGATAGTTGCATGGTACCATGGAAAAAGGAACTGAGTAGGAAATCAGGAAATTCATGTTCTAGTTGCGCTTTGCTTATAACTCTGCCACTACTTAGTATAATGTAAATCTCATCATATGTTTCAGGCAAAACATATTAATGCATACTATCCTGTTCATTTTTCTCTGATGTTATTTATATATCTGAAGAGAAGTTATTTGTAACAGATGAGCTCTATAATTTACTCTCTAAAATTCACACTCTACAAGCACAGGGCAAGTGGATTAGGATTTTAATTTTGAGAGCTTTAATATAAGCTGCAATGTCTGACTTTCTACTCATCTGGAATTTATATTACAATTTATATTGTATTTGTTTTATTTTGTTTTTAACTACAGTTTGAAACAGACTGTTCCTTTTATTCTAAATTCACATACTTTAAAAAATGCAAGAACTAGAAGGCATTGTGACTATGCACTTTCTTCATTTTATCAAAACTCTTTCAAATACTATAGTAACTTATTTACAGACATATTTCACAGACTTTACTTCTACTTGTTGAACAGCACACTAAAAGTCTACCTGATCAAGGAAGCATTAACATAACTTTTATGTATCTGTGATTGAAATTTTTTGAACACTATGTTCCATCTGTAGGAATAATTCAATTTTTAAACCTATATTCCTTTTATGTATTTCTTCTAAATATACCGTTTTATCTAATTTCCTCATATTTTGCAGATTTGACTATTGCCTCTAAGGAATTTGATTTTTTGTTTGTTTGTTTATTTCTAATTATCCTTGGATGTTCTAGATTTTTTGTTTTATTGCCCTTTCAACATGCATAGATTTTAGAAGTTTTTGTTGTGTTTTGTTTTGTTTTTTTTTAAGTCTTTTAAGTGTTTGGTTATTAGATAAGCCTTGATATTGATTTAAATAATTCTTACATTTAAAATCTAATAAAATTCCAGAAACTCATCTTCTGTAATATTTTAAGTTACAGATAGTTTTCATTATAAGTTCAATGGCATCTATGATCTTGCTCATAGAGATGCCTTAAAACAAATAAAAGTGAATAAAGAAAGGATTTTGAAGGAAAGACAAATATCAGCAAATAATTTTTAAGAATCTTTGAATCCTTAATGTTTCATGACAGGAACAGCAAAATTCAGAGTGCAATAAAGGAAAACTGTGTTCACGCCTGTGTTAGGATGGGGTGGAGAATGCATAAGATATTTAGCTGGCCTTCAATTAAACAGCACTTCAAAGGAGGCCAAAATGAATAGCTAAGTCTGATGATGAACCATCTCCTTTAACCTCAAAAGCATTGCTTTAATTCTAAGGACATTATTTTTAAAGGTACATATTTCAAGTTTTGAATATGGAAAGAACATTCTATATCTGCAGTTAAAATAAATAAATTTAAGTTCTTTCCAGGATATCCAGAGAACACCTGTTGCTCCTAAAGATGAACATTCACATACAATTTACCTCAGGATAGGATATGTAAGTAGTTATTCTACTCTCTAACTTCCTCACATACTTTTAGATTAGAAGAAAAATGAATAGAACATTTTTCAATGAATACTTTTTGCTTTCAGAAAGCCACTTCTGATGTCACATTTCTAGAGTGGCTAAAGCATTGTACTACTGCTTAAAATTTCATTCATAACACTTAACACATATGACCAATATTTTCAAGATGCAAAAAATGAATTCCTAACAGAACACCAATATTTTCTATATGAATCTTAAATATCCTTTATTAGATGGCAATTATCATTCTGGATAGTATGGCATGGAGTCTTAGAATATAAATTTTTTATGATTTTTAATTCATTTAACTTATGTAATTAAATATACATCCTCTTAAGAGTTAACGGACATAATATTTCTCTTCAATTGTACATGATAAACATTGATTTTTTTTCTGTTAGATATAAATAATGAGCAGGGAAGTGGAGTTTGGAAACAAAATACAGAAACTATATCTGTGAGAAAGTCTTCAAATTATGGTATCATATTATATATGGCTTTGAAAAATCAAAATGATGCCCACATGAAGCACACACTCTCAAAGAGGAATTCATTACATACATCATCAGGTCATGAAAAGCTGGAGTAATCTGTCCTGTGATGTAGCCCCTTTTGTCACTGCACTTTGAATGAGAAACCACTTTTCTTAGCTACAACTCCAAATATAAGTTAGTCTTAATTCACCTTTGCATATGATGACTTAGCCTATAAGAGGAAAGCTAAACTTAGGGTCTTCCCCTGGCAGTTTTCCTTTCCAATGATGTGAGTGGAGGAGAGTCTAGATGACCCACTGTGTCATTGGATAAGAAAAAGGAAAAAACAGGCTTGAAGCTGGAAATAACCTACCTATCCTACCAGTGGTGAGTAGAGCACTGATAGGTAATAGCAAGCTAGAGGATGGCAGTTTGGAAAAACAGAAATAAAACTCCAAACTAAAAACTAAGTGTTTTGCAGACTTAGAAAACATTTTCTCCACCTTAAGCATTTTAAGTCATTATATTCTGTTTGTCCTCAATAGACAAGATGATTTAATGGTATTTTACTTTCAAGATGTTTGTATTACATATGTACTATATATTTTTGTTTTCAAAATATAAATTTATATTAAAACATTAAACTTGTAATTTCAAATTACACTGTTTCACATTTGGATGCCTTACCTCATCTTTTCCACTTGAAGAATCAGTATACAAATATCTACTAGTTTTTTTTTCCCCTTTGCCATACTGTCTTATAATGCACACATAAAATAAGAACATTCATGCATGCTAACCATATCTCCTTCTATCTCAATACTATGCAGAAAAAGATGATACTGTAACATTGATGCCAAAATATTAAAGAATGCTGAAACTCTTGATTTGTTAACACAACTTAACTATTTCATAAATGTTTGTACAGGTTATAAATAAATTATTAATGTAATGTCTGATCAAAGTTTATGCCAAACTTTCATATTAAAAGAGTATTTGGCTAACACAGTTGAGGATGAGATGTGTGCAGTGGGATACCACATTGCATTTTTAATTATTCTTTGAAAGAGAGCCAGAAAATTGCTTCGAAATTATTAAATCTAACCACTTAATAAGTATGAGACTATTGGAATCACATGGGGGAATCTCTCTTAAAACATTAAATCAACTTTGATTTCCTGAAAATAACTTCTTCTGAAACACAGGTGTTAAGATTAGTGTCCTGTAGGAAGATGGACAGATAACTTTATCACCCAAGAAACAAAGTCCAAAAGAGATGTTTGACCAAGGGAGAACAAGAGAAAGGAATGATTTGAAATTAGTGGTGCTTTTCCTAATAACATTAGTATTAAATAGAATAGGCAACTTCCCCAAGAAAAAAAGACCAATCTTATTAATTTTACCCTGTTTCTCTCAAAGATACCTTTGAACAACTATCTAATCCACTGGTGAGGAAATAGCCCAGGACCTCTGTCCAAAGGGGGTGGTTCTGATTTGTTTGGCTTATCCAAACTAGCCAGTAGAATACCTGTGTTTGGGAACACTTTCTCTCACATTCGCTGCAAAAGAAATCATGCCTATGTTTCATACCTCCTGCAAGATATGCTTAAATTTTATGAGAATCATGGGAGAGAAGTCAGGAAGGAAGGAGAGAGGGAGGGATGAAGGGAGGAAAAAGGAAAGAAGGAAGGAAAGTAGAAAGGAAGAAAGAGATAGGAAGGGAGGGAAGGGATATTCTGGACCTGCTTTGACTAAAGGTCGGTATGGTGATGTTTATGTACCTGGGAGATACACTTTTGAATTAGGATGCAAAGGTGATAAACTAGTGTTTCCTAAGAGAGAGGCTCTGAGCCATAGAAATAGAAAATTTGTATTTAGATATGATCACTTTTCAATCTACTGAGAGTAGTAAATGGGGCATAAGCCCATCAAGGAAGAATCATGTAATTGATGCAAAAGGAATCATCCTTATATTCATTCAACTTCCTAATCTATTTATTGAAGTTAGTGGTAAGCCTCATTGTTTTTAATAAAATAGGAAATATTTCATTTTGTAATGCTCAGTTTTGTAGTAATTGATTTTTTTTTAAAAGTGGGTTTTACTATTAAGCAAAGAAATTTAGTTGTCTTTTGGTTTATTGTTGTCAAAGGGAAATATGTCCTATAGGTTTTTTAAATTAAATTGGAAAAAACAATTAATAGCACCACACTCTTAAAAATAGATCCATTCTCAAGGAATTTATTAAGAAAATATCATGATATATGTATTTGTATATCTCCTAAAACATTGAAGTATTCCTTCATTCTGGAGTTAAAGCTTTTAATAGGTTTAAATTAATTAAAGTCAACTCAATAGTCAAGGATTTGGAAATCGGTGCTCGAACTACTATATTGAATGTGACTTTTTTAAATGCCCTGTGTGATTTAGAAAACCACTATTAACATAGTATATCTGTGCATAATATATTATTATGTCTGTTTCTTTAACCTCTGTACACGCGATTTCCACAAATAACTCATCATTAGCAGATTTAAAAATAAAACTCTGATGTCTTCACATGAGTATATTACTATTAGCTCATTATTAATAGTATATTACTGTTAGCTCAGCTACTTGCTGAGAGACACAGAATGCTTAATTAAAAACCAACCTTATTCAGGCATAGCTGTATTTCTATCAGACAGAAAGCTGGTGGAAAGAATTGGCAGCTGTATAAATAAGATATATTCTTGGAGTTATGATTTTTTTATTTTCTTCACAAATTCCTTCAAGAAATATGTATACCTCATCTTTTTTATTTGTGTATAAGAGAAAAAACTCTTTCCCTTAGAAAATCCACAGTCACATATATTGGTAATTTTACTGTCTTAATAAAACCCAAGGGATTTGTTTTAAAGGACATCACATTATGGATTTTTCTTTGAGGAAATGTAACAGTGAGCTTTAGTTAAATAGAGTATTATTCCTCTTCATTTCAATTAAATTTAGTTTAAATATAGTAATTCGAAATATAAGTTTAGGCAGAATTTTAATTAGCTTATAAGTCCTGGGATGTACTTCTCAGTAAAGCTGAGTGTTTTGGGTTTCCACTTACAGACTCTCAGTATTAATTTTAACATGATAAGCAACCTGTCTTTCACACATTTTAAAATCAAAGATATAAGATCTTTGTGGAATCCAGCCATTTTCTATTAACTCTGTTTTACCTGGATATTATAAGCTGATCCAGAAGTTCAGAAAGATCCACCATCGCATTTGACAGAGTTCCAAGTTGTGAGGAAAGTAGAACATGGAGTTGCTAAGAGATCGGTTGATTTGTTGGATAACACATCTCTGTATCCAGGGAAAGAGCTAAGATATTAAGCACTGCCTCTGATTAAATTCATATAGTACATGTGAGAGAAAAATACAAGTTCCCCACCAGTGGCTTTTCATGTGTAGCAGAACTCGTGCAGGTTTCCTTTGAATTGCAGATATAGAGCAAAACAAGAAAGCTGAAAGAAAATAAAGCACAAAGGGTATTCTTAAGTAGCCCCTTTTGTGTAGATGGTCGTAAGTTTTAAGACCAATTTGAATTGTTTTAAGCTGCCTTAGTTGCCTTACTACCCTTTTATTATAACTCTAAAGTCCCCACCTACTGGGAAGTCCTGTGCATGCTTATTCTGTATTGTATGTAAATACAGGATGCAGAGAAAGAGCTCTGCCTCATTTGCCAGAAAGAAATTTAGGGCTCCACAAATGGGCAGGCAGTGTGGATCTTACTCTCTGAAAAACTCCTCCTGCCTCCCAGGACTGAGTGTCAGGAGGATTTCTATCTTGAATAGGAATGAGAGCCCTGTGTAAGTAACCTCTGATAAACTCATTTAACTTGCCAAGCTGGATTGGTCTGGGTCCTTTCCATGGTCTCTCAGCCCCATCTCAGTTTGGAGGATGATTTTTCTACACCGTTCTGAGATTTTCCCAAAACATTACACAGACATAGTGTTAGTGAAAGGATGATACATTAATACCTCTATTAATTACATAGTATACTAATACTACTAACTTTTTTCGAGCATTCTTTATGTGTTTGGCGCTATGCTAAGGCTTTCAATACACTTTCATTTAAAATTCTCACAAAAGCTTATGGTTTTGTATATTTTATTGTGAGGAAAATGAGGCTTACTTCTTAGGTAATGTGCCTAAACATCATTCAGCTAGAAAGTGAGTTCCAATCTGGGCTTAAATATGTCTAGAGTTCAAAGAGTTAATCTCTTAGCTATGGTGCTAAATGGCATTTATTCTGGTAATTTGACATATAATAATAGCAGGTAACATTTATTAAATATTTACCAGACACTCTTCTAGTCAATTCTTATGTAGATTCTATTAACCTACCACCTACTATCAATAGAATTTATCAAATATATAACACTGGCATATGCCTAACAGAAATATGTGTATTTCACACACACTCCTCCACGACCACAAACACAGGTGCTACAGTGCTTATAGCATCCCAGTTTGCAATAGCCTCAAATTGAAAACTATCCAAATATCTATTAGTGATTGACTGTATAAATAAATTGTGGCATGTTGAAAGGATATATATATATATATTTTAAATGTTATTAAGTATAAAATGTCCAGTTTTCTTAAGTACTACGTTTGACAGTTGATATTTCTGACATTTCACTTTGACAGTTCTTGTTTTATGTTTATTGTGAAGGTAAATACTGTCTTTCAAATGCATTTTGGCTTGTGATTACCTTTGAAATTTTTCTTTAAAGCAATTTTTGTGAAACCATGGATAAGTCAGAAACTCGTGTTATTTTCAAATATGAATTCTGTCCTGGAACCAATACAGTGCAGACAGCTCAAAATATCAATGAAATGTTTGGGAAGGATGTGACTAATGAATGCACAGTACATGGATGGTTTGAGAAGTTCTGTTCTGGTGATTTTAATCTTGAAAATGAGCCATGTGGGCGACCTGAGACCAACGTGGATAATGATGAGCTGAAAGCTGTTGTGGAAGTGAATCCATTTCAACCTACATGTGAATTAGCAGCAAGGTTTGATGTTACTATTTCAGCAATATTGGACCATTTGAAACAAATCTGTAAGGTAAAGAAGCTGTATAGATTGGTTCTGCATAAGTTAAACAAGCGTCAGAAGATAAATCATGTTGAAACTTGCCTTTCTTTTCTATCATGACATAAAAGCAAACCATTTCTTCACTATATTGTTGTGTGTGATGAAAAATGGAATCTTTTAGACAATCACAAGCCTACGGCACAATGGTTGGATAAAGATGAAGTGCCGGAACACAATCCCAAACCGAATATTCATTAAAAAAAGCTAATGGTATCTGTTTGGTAGTCTAGCGCTGGTATTATCCACGACAGCTTCATGAAACCTGGTCAATCAATTACAGTGGTTGTCTACTGCAACCAATTGGACAAGATGAGGATGCTTGTGATTAAGCAGCCAACACTGGTCATTGTAAGACAATGCTAGAGACCACATGTCACACAAATAATGCTGTTCAAACTACAGAAGCTGGACTTGGAAACTCTCTGTTATTTACCATATTCACCACACCTTGCACCAACTGACTACCACTTCTTCCAGGCTTTGGACTACTTCTTGCAAGGAAAAATATTCAATTCTCACCACTGTGGAAAATGCCTTTTGCCGTTTCATTGCCAAGCACTGTCCAAGCTTCTTTGCTGTTGGCATAAACAAAGTACCATTAAGATGGCAAAACTGTGTCAATAGTTTAGGCTCATACTTTGGTTAATTGTACTGCTTCTTGTTTGAGATATAATAAACAACACTTTCGATTTGATATCTGACTTTTCATAGTTAATGACCTAAATACTATACAGCAACATTAGGTTGAATGTCAAAAATAAAATGTTGAATGAAAGAAGCCATCCTTAAATGTATATATATCCTATTTTTCTGAAATATAAAAATAGGGAAAACTTATCTATGATGTTAAGATCAAGGTTATGATTGTCCTTTGAGATGGGGACAAACACTCAGAGGGA
Source organism: Mirza zaza (assembly GCA_008750895.1). NCBI lineage: Eukaryota > Metazoa > Chordata > Mammalia > Primates > Cheirogaleidae > Mirza > Mirza zaza. Next base: position 171,309 of record VSMD01111716.1, on the reverse strand, counting down.
ATGAAAAGGGAGGATTCTAAAGTGCTAAATATGCTCTTTTTGAAAGAAAAAATCCTGAATGGTGATGATTTATGTGAGTATTTTCACTACACAGGTATTCATTAAGCTGTACACTTTTTAAAAGTGCGTATATATGTGTATACTTAAATAAAAAGAGTAAAATGAAGTCATACTATTAGTTTTAAATTAATCAGGTTTCCTTTCTTTATTTCTAATTTTTTTATTTGTGTAAATTTAGGGAGTACAGTGAGTTTTGTTACATGGATAGATTGTGTAGTGGTGAAATCTAGGCTTTTAGTGGAACTATCACTTGAATAGTGTATGACATACCCATTAAGTAATCTCTCTTCCCTTACCCATCTCCCACCATTCCAAGTCTCCATGCATTGGAACATTGAGATATTATCTATTATTCTACTCTGTGTCTGTGTGTAAACATTATCTAGCTCTCTCATATGAGACTTTATGTTTCTGAGTGATTACACTTAAGATAATGGCCTGTAGTTCCATGCACGCTGCTGGAAGAGACATGATTTCATTCTTTTTGATGGCTGAATAGTAGTCTTCTATGAGTGAGTGTGTGTGTGTGTGACATTTTCCTTATTCAGTCTTCCTTGATGCAAACTTAGGGCGTATATGGGAACTCTGCATTTTTTGAGTAATTTTTTAGTAAACCTAAAATTATTCTAAAAAATAAAGTCTAACAAAAATGTTAAAAGTAAAAGAAGAAAAAAAATAAACATCTGCATGTGTATGTAAAAATATTCCTGTTTTGTTTTAAGACATGACCTACTATGTAGACCAGGCTGAACTTGAACTCCTAGGTTCTAGCAATCCCCCTTTTGCCTCCCAAGTAGCTGGGAATACAGCCATGGGCCACTACACCTGGCTTAACTAACATATTTTTTATGAGAGATATTTCCCAGTATTTTTTCTATTTTAATAGATTTAAGGAGTACAAGGTTTTTTTGTTACATGGATTAATTGTATAACACTGAAGTAATGGTTTTAGTGTACCCATCACCATAAGAGTGTACATATTCTTTATCTTGTCACAGAATTAAGTGTATTTTAAAAAATTGGAATATATATCATTCAATGTAGCTAGCCTAGACAAGTTTTGATTACTTGCACAATTGTATATCTTATCATGAAGCAATAATTAAACCTGTTTTGACTGATTTTTTTAAGGCAACTTCAGTTCCTGCCCTGTTTATTGATATTGCAATGTATTTGAGAGTTAGAATATTAGATGTCATGGCGTTCTCTGATTGCTAAGGTGACTATGAGACATATTTTGGCCATTGATAGTATATAATTTAAAAAATTCCTTAGATCAAAAAAACACTAAAGCAAAGAATTAAATGAAACAATGCTAAACACATACACACAAACATTGCATTCTTCATAATAAAACTTTGAAGCAAGCATGTAAACAATATGTCTATCTTCTATTTAGATATGATGAGTATTTCTATAATTCTTTCCTAAAATAAAGAAATAAAAATATTTTAATAAGTTACAAAAACTGTCATTGTTGCAATATAAGAACTAGGCTTTGAATTGAGGCGTTTCACATATTATTAATAAATATACTCCTTAATTACATGAGATATAGTTCTGCTCTTGCTATCAGAACCAGATGAGATACGTACTATTCCATGTAACTCTAATAATTCAAGTTTAACCTGAATCCTTATGAAATTTTCCAGACTACCTTGACGATAACAATATAGATTCCTTCAGAAGTATGTCTGAGAGAAAGATTCGAGTGCAAGCAATTAATTTGGGAGGCTGAAGATAAATGATAAAGGAGCCAAAAAAAAAGTTGATAAAGGGGACAAAATGGAGCAATATGAGTTCATTATTCAGCTAATTATTTCTATGAGACACATGAACTCCAGGAGCTAGTATAGAACGCATATTTCAGATCTATCCCATCTGTGGATTGACAGAATTGGGATTTGTACACCAATTCTTATCAATTATTGAGTTGGGAATGTTCTCAGGTAGCCTTGACTATACAACACTTCTGCCCTGGAGCACAAAAAGGAATAGTATGTTTCAGTAGCTAGAGAAAGCACTCAAGCAAGGAAATACTAGTCTCAGAATAATTTAGGCTGAGTGTACAACAATGCTAAGGACAAAGATTTATTGAACACAACTATCATCTGCTGTAGTTCTTAACACCCTATCAACTATAGTGTCACCAAATTATTATTAATATTATCATTATTGTTTTTACTACTACTATTATTTATAGTTTAAATTATTCGTCATAGAAGGTAGGCTGAAGGGAGGAATATGCATATCTTTTGTTAAAAAACTGATAGCAACATCATGCACAACACAAATAAAAACATATTTTAAAAGCTTTTCTAAAACATTAAAAGGATTTAACAATTCTACTTGAGAATATTTCTTAATTGTTCCTTAAAGAAGACTCTGAAGGTTTCTTTGCCTCAACTTTGACCGCCACACAACTAGGAAATAAACTGAAAGAGTAAGAGTTCTCTGATTGACACAAAACTCAATCCACCATGGTCTTCATTTAGGCATTGAAGGAATTTATTATTTATGTAAAATGTTTTGATGTCAAGAAGAGCTATTCATATAATTAGTTATTTCTAGTTCACATCCAGCTTACATCATGTTTATACATTCTATATAAAGTATACATTCTATATATATACTCCTTATACATTCTATATAATGTTAAGGAGTTGTGGTGGAAGAAGAAGACACAAAAGATACCTTGTGCAGTTTCTTTTGGTTACAAATAAGCATTAAAAGTAATTTATAGCGCAGTCTTCAGAGCCAAATTAAGTGTCTTCAAGCCAGTTTATTCATTTATTTTTGATTGTTTGGCCTAGGTTAAATTACACTCCTGTGTCTCAATTTCTTTATATGAAAAATGAAAGTATAAGAATGTATCTCACTTACAGGTTTTCAGTGTGCATTAAATGAGTATATACATGTAGAATGCCTAAGACAATGCCCAGGATATATTTGTAAGCTATTTTCTGAGTGTGCATATGTGTGTGTGTGTGTGTATTTGTGTGTGTATGTGTGTGTGTGAGTGCATGCATGTTCATATGTCATCCCTTAATAATAAAAATGTACCAGTTTCGTCCAAAACTGAGTTTCACAGTTAGGTTTAGGGAAATTAGAAAAAGCAGAATCTTGAATGACAGTTTATGAGGAATTCATTTTAATTGGATAGTGTATTGTTTTGTCAGAGGAGACAAGGGAGAACACTTGCAGAGCTATTTTGATAAATGTATTTTGTATTTTAAACGGCATTTAATCTTTCTCCTGACTATCTGATTTATCTTATCTTTGAGGTTTATTAACATAAGTGGTTATGATAATCACCTTAAAATGCCACATAATGATTTATTAATAACTTGTTTTGTGTCAGCACACTGAGATTTAAGAAAAAGCAGATGATACCTTCAAGGAGATTATAATTTATTTGAAAATCATTTTCCACTAAATACATTTATTTGTGGAGTTTATTCTTTGAGTGCTATCATAGCTCAGATAATTGTTTTTTTGCTGTAAGATTGCTCTATGGTGGAAATGGAAGTTCAGAACTTGCAAATTTTAATAAGTGAGCAGCTATGACTATTTTAAATCTTTAAGATATAGAATGAAATAAAAAGAATATAAAAATAAAAATACCTATGACCCAATGCTTAAGTAGCTAATTGCAGAAAATTGTTCAGGAAATTTGAGAATATCAAATAATAATTATAAAAATCAACATTATTTAGACTTCATAAATTAAAGAAACTATCATAATATCTGATTATTTTAGAGAACAAATAATAAATATGCAATAGTCAATTCTAAGCTGAAAAAAATTTTAATTATAGAATATACATCATCTTGAAAATTCCATAATAATGGACGTTTATTTTAAAAGAAACTTTAAAAGTATTTTAAAATTAATCATTAAACAGTAAACAATCCTGAAATAAATTCTGAAATCTCAATTTTGACAAAAAGTGGAGATATAAACAAACTTTTGCTGATTGGGATGCAATCAATAATTTATATATCATAGTCCATGAGACTAGAAAATCAACCTTATACCTCACCCCATTCCAATTTCAAGCTCTGAGCCAAATTTCTCTGGGAATACAAAATACATACACTGTGGTCTCAGCCCTTTGAAAAATTGAGCATATTAAAATAAACTTAACCATTTATATTTTATATTAAATTAATTGACCATTGTTTTCTAAAAGAAAGTTAATGAGAAAATGATATAGAAGAAATTTTAGTTGTAATGGTTATAGAGAAGCTAGGTAGGTAGTTTCAGAAGGAACACTGTAGAACAAATGATACTCAAACTGTAACAGTATGATATCATTCATCCAATTATTTATCACCTTGGATTACTCACCAATTTTATGCTGTTCACTGAGCTAGGTACCAGTGATAAAATAGTTATAAAAATCATAAAATAGACCATTTAAATGGCTGTATAGGAATGAACAAATGAGGACAGGGTCATGTTGAAAATAAACTCCCTTGTTTCATTTTTTTGCCTAGATCCATCTGGGCCTCCCTTATAATTAATTATGTTTTACATTGAAATATGTATTGCGATTGTATGAGCTAATCATAATTAAGCTCTTTGAAGTTAGTATATACTTAATATATATGATGTTTTAAATTTATGGGCTCACTTAAGCACTTCATTTTTGTAATCTTCATTATATTTTTACTATTAACATGCTTAGCTCATATATTTCTTATTCTTACAAAAATCATTGAGCTAACAATATGCATCAAATGCTTCAAGTATTTATTAATTTAATATTGTTAAATGTTATTCTTTTATGAATTGAATTATTCTTAAAATAGCCATTTGTGACAGCTCTATAAGCTTCATCATACTATAGCTATTTATTATATTAACAAAGTAGCATGATGAATAAGTATTAGATACTCTGTTAACTCATGGGAAGGTATTTTTCTTATGTAATCAATAAATTTATCAATATTATATATGGTGATAATTTTGTGTCTTAGTACTTAAACCAATTGATAGGGCAAATCAAAGCAATAGTCATGAGCATAAAAAACCAAAGATTATTTTCTTTGAGGGTGGCTGCTGAGATTTTGGTATTAACACATGATTTATATAAAGGTAATTCTGTTCTCTTCTTTTTTCTTTTCTTTAGATTCTTTTGAAAGAATTTATTGCCTGAGTTCTGAAAGATAGTTATAGGAATTAAAACTGTGAGCAGCAGGATAAATCTCTCTAGGATTATGGAATTTAAATAGATGCATCGCTGCAATACAAAGTCTTATCAGTGGCATTTAACAATCTAGGAGCAATAGAAGTTTTGTGAATTTTATAAAATACATTTACCCATTCCTTAGAATACTTCAAAGTTACCTAGAAACAAAATTTTGCATGTAATTTATGTCCTGGTTGAGAACTCCTCATCTTATCTCTAAGGTACTTTCAAACCTTAATGTTCCACATTTCTACAACCAGGGTGTTAAGTAATACTTCAGGTTATAACCCAATTTTCAAAATAAATTGGGGTCACCAAGGGTGGGTAGAGTGTTCCAGTGAGTAAAGTGAAGGTTAGCCAAATTTTACATTGTCTATTTTGGGAAGTATGCTAAAGAAGAAAAACAGATCAAACATCATAAGTATATAAGAAAATATAATTTATAATTTTCTTACCAAGTAAATATTTTAAAACTTTATTTTCTATTTTTTATATACTGTTATTAATATATTTTGGAAGAATAAGAGAAGTTTCTACTATCCTTTTACTTCAGTTAAGGAGGGAATTTAAAAAATCATATTTATTAGATTCTGGTTTTCAGCTCAGAGATACAAAGAGTTGAAAAGAATCTCACAACAACTAAAAAGCTGGACAAACTGAAAGTTAGCAACTTTACTTGACTACTTCAGAAAACTAAGATTGCAAGGCAAACAAGCAACAAAAATCTGGAAAGAGAAAGATACTTGCAGGGAGGAAAAAAGTGAGAATTCGATTTACCTGAGACACATGCCATCTGAAGCCAAATAAGCCAGTAGGAAGATTAAACTAGAAATTGTTAATAAATTATTGAAGGATAATTATGGGCTACAGGGTAATTATGGGCTAGCATCAGAATATATCACAGACATACAGGAGTTCTCAACATTTCTCTACACAGATCCCACCAGCATCATACAGAGTGGATCAGAACAATCTAGAGACAGCTCCCTTTATTCTGACTTGGGGAGGGGAATAGCAGCCACCGTTGGAATCTGCTCTGATTCTCTTCTGCTATCTTCAATATAGAACAAATGAGTCCAGGGAGAAAGCCATCAATCAGTGATATACCACCTCTTGTATTTTCCTGGGTAGAGCTGGAATGTATTCTACTAAGTAAAGTATCCCAAGAATGGAAAAATAAGCATCACATGTACTCACCAACAAATTGGTATTAACTGATCAACACCTAAGTGGACATATAGGAATAACATTTATGGGGCATAGGGCAGATGGGAGGGAGGTGGAGGGGATGGGTATACACATACATAATGGGTGTGATGCGCACCACCTGGGGGATGGACATGCTTGAGGCTCTGACTCAGGGGGGAGGTAAAGGGGGGAAAAGGCAACACATGTACCCTAAACATTTATACCCCCATAATATGTTGAAATAAAAAAAACCAAATTTGTAGCTAGTGAATCCTGGCAGAATCTCATTGCAATTGTGACAGAGAATGGAAACCAACACCTCAACTCCACCAGACCTCTCACTCTCATCTCACCTAAGTAACAGTAATATACACACGGTGGAGACCATCACCATAAACCTAAGGATATTGGTAGAAGCACAGTTCAGTTCAGAGAGGGGGATAGGAAATAAAATTGATCTCTCTCCTCTGAGGAAGGATAGGAATATGTGGTAGGCCAAATATTTATGAGTGGAGAAGGGACAGAAGACATTTGTGCAGTCCAGAGCTTCTAATCCAGGTTCCCAATCCCTGCGTAACAGTAAGCCTTACTCATTCCAAAGAAAACTGTTTCTTCTTCCACCTCCACCACCATGCTAATAGATTAATTTTCATGTAGAAAGACAACTAAATAGCCTAAATTAATTTAATAAAACTATATTTTGAAGGTACTGGAAAGCAATTAATACACACAGGAACTGAGGACAGAGGGACCCTTGACAGAGGGACCATGTGTTGTCACATCCATATTTACCTTGGCATTTCCTCCAGGATATTCTCAAGTCATGATGTGAGAAGTAGAGTGCGTGTAAAAAGCAGCAGCTGAACTGGACTGGGAGATGGTGTCGTTCCATCAAACCACTGTGATTTAAGAAACACAAACCCATAGAGAAGGAACCCTGAAATCTATATACAAACACCACTCAAGTCTCAGACTCATGAGCTGTACATGTGAAAGGCACAACTTTGAGATACCAAATAATATAGCACAAGAGCTGGGAGGATACAATGCTGAAGAGAGATTTTAGCATTCAGATTTCTAAAGAGTTAAAAAGTAAGATTGTACTTTTTAAGACCAAACCACTGTGGAGGAGCAGTGGTAAACAGTGTGTGCTTTTAGGTGAAAACCCATAAGGCCACAAACTTGGAGTAAGAGACTTACAGAAGTCACTTCTCCCTAAGAATAAGTGCTGCACACTAGAAGTAAGGGGAAATGTAAAATAGACCTACTTTAAAAACAAAAACAAGCAGACAAAATCAAACTGATTAATTGCTATTGGATTCAAGAAAAAAGCCAGAAATAAAATTTATATCTCTTTAGAAAAAAGATTAAAACACACATTTTCTAAAATTTTTAATCCATAGTGTTATCTGTCAAAAATTACGATGTTCTAAAAAGTGGAAACAAATGATCAAAAACAAAAAAATATATACAGCAGATTCATTGATTTTGATACTAGAGACAAGTGATGGATATCTTAAAATAACTATAATAAATATATACAAAAACAGAAAAAGCTGCAAAAATTAAAGTAAAAATGATTGGGGATTTGAATATATCTTTATAATTTAGATGAAAGAATCAAATGCATCTTGGAGCTGAAAAATATATCTGAAACAAAAACTAATTGTATGGGTTTAATAATATAAAGAATATACAAAAGCAAAGATTAGTAAAGTTAAAGCATATCAATAAAAAATATCGAATCTAAAGCAAATTTTTAAAAAAGATAGAAAAAGTGTGAGAGACATCTGGGGGACAGTCAAAATGCCTATCATATTGCATGCACTCTGTCCCAGATTGAGAGGAAGGAGATAGAGTCAAACAATATCTGAAGTGATAATAGCAGATGCTTGGGTTTTTTTTTTTTCTTCCTTTTTTAAAACTATGTCTCGTGAAATATTTCTCAGATGTATTGAGTTAGACATGCTTTGCTCTCCATCTTTAAGACCCTGTATTACCCCTATCTAGCAATGATCCTTAGGTGTTGTGACTACTTAATTTTACTTGTCTGTTTCCCACATTAAATTCCACTGAAGAAAGAGCTTGTTTGTATTTTCGGCTGTTCATTAGCAGTGTCTAATAAAAAGCATTTAATAAAGACTTTTTTAAAATAAATTAATAAGCATTATGATTCATTATGTGTTTTTTATTTACTCCATTTGTTAGAATAAATTCTTCCCTATGCTAAAATGATTTCATTTTTCTGACTGGTTATAAAATTCCTTTTTTTCATGCAAGTATCTTTAAAATCATCCACCTATATGACCTTTTCTGACAAATTTGCTACTTTACTCATTAATGAGTCAATTATTCCATCCATCCTTTACAGTAATATTGCTTTATGTTCATACAACAATTTATTGTAATTATTTTCCCAAATGACTAAATAGTTCTTTGAAAACGTTTTGACTTTCTAATCTTTATTTCTCCAGGATGTGAAAGAATATCTTCTATGTAATAAACCCTTAATTTGTGTTTTCTAAAGAATGAATAAGTGAATGAATAAAAAGGGAAAGAAACAAAACCATGTCTTTATTAATATTCAAAAAACCCATAACCTGTTATGTTAACTTTCAATTGCTTTGACTTTTTCAAAAATTACTATAAAATTTGAGTAGATCGCTGTTTTTCTTCATATAAAAGATATGTCCCTTTGGATTGAATTTGACAATTTTCCATCTTGAAATTACATCCGAGGTAGTCCATTCTGTCACATTTCCAGAACTTCAGAATGCTTCTCTTTCCCATAATTCCCATAAGATCCTTTAATAATTTCTGGAATAAAAATTCTAAACTGGATTATATGTGTCTTATTTTTGTTTCCTGTGGAGACTTTAATTCTCCATACCTTGTTTTATCCACAAGCCTAAAACTTTGAAGTCAGTTTAATCTCTAAAGCTAATTCTGAAGGGAATTATTCTTTTATAGCTACAGACATTGAAGCAGAATGTGTGTCTTAGAGCTACAGACCCTTTTCTATCTGTCTAATTGGCTTTATGGGTCAATATGTGAATCCTAAATTTAGAAATTTATTATTACTTTAATTTATTATCACTTTAATAATAACTTATCTGGAACCATCTCCTAACTCAATCTTTATGCCAACTCTTGAGCATCCACAGTTGAGATTTATGTCCTCTCCCACCTCTTTCTTTCTCTTATTTCCTTTCTTTTTGCTCCTCAAAAAATAAAGTATGTTATGCATTCTGCTAAGTGCAGACAATAAAATAATGGTTAATTCTTAGTTTCGAAGTCTAGTTCTGCACATATGGATACCAAAAGTTAAGTCAGTATCTAATTTGAGACACCACCTCAAGCACAGAACCATTAAGTATCTTGCTTAATTAACTGGGCTAGAGTCAAAATTCAAAGCCAGGTACACTGATGCCAAAGGCCACATTCTCAGCCATTGTACTCTCCTGCCCCTGGTGGATTTAAAGAGTGCAGTCAGAGCAGAAAATGTACCATAGAGCTGGATCAGAAGTATCTTAAAGGAAGAATAGAAACTTGACTGAGAGGAGCTACTTGTTGGTTTCTCTTACCTATGGCCGTCTTGCTTGAATTATTGTGATTCTTTTCTCCATATCCCTTAATCTTAGAGTTGGAGACTCCTTATTAGAAAGATCAGCAAAAGAGATTGATTTTTAACCTCATTTTTTATTTGTGGGCTATTCCTTTAGTGCTTTTTAGAGGTTTTTTCTTTCATATACATCACACTTCTACTTCTTTTCTCAAATTGAAGCACTGAAAGCTCAAAATGCTTATTTAAAAATGTATCTATTTGGAATTTAATTTTTTATGGTATTTAACACTCTTCTAAAATTTTTGTTATAATTTTATAAGACAATTTTTACTGTGGCATCCTCAGTAGATAACAGTCTACAAGTTTTCATTAACAAAGGAATATCCTAGGAGTTATCTCTGGTTCATGTGGAAACTGCTGAAATCAATTTTTAAAGATGATGGAACTGTCAAGAGAGTTGTACTTCACGTCATGGTCCATGACCTGTCTGTCCACCCTGACATATATTCAATCAATAATGGCAGCTACAACAGACTAATTCCTTGTTTTAAGTCACTGAAAATTAATTTATTTTAGCTTTGCTATTAATGTGACTCTAGAGGTTTTTTTAAAAAGGTTTTCTGTGCTTTAAAGATTAAAAAAACAAGCAACAACAGTTATAGGAGCTCTTCTCAACTCACAATAGCTCTTTTCCACACATATTCACTCATTATCTATGTCATTTTTCTGAGTTAATGTAGAACTTATTAATGTATCAAAACAATAAAATTGAAAGTTAATATGATTTAATTGATTAGAGTGTGTTTTGTGATAAATGTATTTGCCAATCTCTTCTGCATTTACTATAATCATGAGCCTTTAATGCTATTTGGATGATTTTATAAATACACTGGTGTATGACCATATAGAGTACAATATAGGTTCATACACAATGTATTATTTGAGCCAACTAGCAAGCATGTGCCCTGTGAAATAGGAAGTGGATGTTACGAAATCCACATAACCAATAGCTGCCTGGAAATCCCCCGTTCTTCAGAGTTTATGCATTGAATTTCATTTAAGTGAAAATTATTTAAATTCACATCCCATACATGGTATGGAAACCCAGAGTCTCCCTATCCCAGCATCTCCCAGAATTCTCAAAAAGAGTATATGTCTCCTAGTTACTGCTCATTCAAATTACTAATACCTGCTAAATGTTGTATTTTAGTACAATTCCTGTCTTAATGTTGGTTACTTTGCTCTGCAATATTTATGAAAAAGAAATACAGGTTTGTTATGGTTTAAACCTGTCCCCTCCAAAATTCCGGTTTTTCTCATCTGCTGTTATATAGAACTCAGGAAAATCAGTAAGAAAAAAATCAAACAACCGCATTAAAAAGTGAGCAAAAGATATGAACAGAAACTTTTCAAAAGAAGATAGACTAATGGCCAAGAAACATATTAAAAAATGCTCAACATCTCTAACCATCAGGGAATTGCAAACCCAAACCACAATGAGATATCAATTAACTCCAGTGAGAATGGCTTTTATAAATAAGTCCCCAAACAGCAAATGTTGGCATGCATGCAGAGAGATAGGAACAGTCATACACTGCTGTTGGGACTGCAAACTAGTACAACCTCTATGGAAAGTAGTATAGAGATACTTCAAAGAACTAAAAGTAGAACTACAATTTCATGTGGCAATCCCACTATTGGGTATCCACACAAAGGAAAAAAAGACATTCTATAAAAAAGGCATCTGCACCCAAATGTTCATAGCAGGACAATTCACAATTGCAAAGATGCGGAAACAACCCAAGTGCCCATCAATACATTAGTGGATTAACAAAATGTGGTACATGTATACCATGGAGTACTACTCAGCCACAAAAATAATGATGAACTACCTACTGTATTATTCTGGATGGAGCTGGAACCCATTCTAAGTGAAGTCTAACAAGAGTGGAAAAACAAACACCACATGTACTCACCATTCAATTGGTACTAATTGATCAACACAAGTAACATTCATAGGGCATCTGGCAGGTGGTAGGGGAGAAAAGCAGATGGGTAGGTAAATCCAGAACTAAGGGTGCACGCTGTCTGGGGGATAGCATGCTTGGTGGGCAGTGTAAAGACAATTTATGTAATCAAAGCATTTGTACCCCCGTTATACTCTGAAATAAAATTTAAGAAAAGAGGTGGGACCTTTAAGAGGCAATTAGGCCATAAGGGATCCTCCCTCGTTAATGGAATTAAAGCCCTTATAAAAGAAACTTTGCACAGCATTTGGCTAGCTTGTCCTTCTGCCATCTGCCATGTGAGGACACAGCAAGATGACCTTCATGAGACCAGATGCTAAAACCTCTATCTTGGACTTCCCAGCCTCCAAAACTATAAGAAATAACTTTCTGTCTTTTAAGAGCAACTTGCTCTTGTTTTAGCAGCACAAAACAGACTAAGATAAGGCTTGTTGTATTTAGCTGCTTTATTGAAACTTCAAAGGTAGTAGTAATAAAACAACATTACAGAGCAGGAACTTAAAATCGAATATTAGCTATGTTTGTCTTTAAAATCCTTTGGTCATTTCTGCTCCCTACACTGTGATTTTATCTTTTTATCAGTGTTGTTTTGGTGGCTTGCTCTCATTTTCCCCTTTTCACCTTTCCCTCTCTCACTTGTGTCCTCTTCCTCAAGATACACCTTTGGGAACTCAAATTTTCATTCTTTTTACAAAGAAAATATAAACATCTATTTTCTTCTTGGCTCACAACATCTCTTTGCATATTTAGTGCTTAATTCATATAGTCTAACAAACAATGGCCATCTGTCCTGCATCTAACTGTTCATCACAGAGATGATCTGACAAAGCCTTTGGGATTTTGATCTTTAATTTCTCTTTCCTCCTTCACTAGTAAGTAGTATGGAACGACATAGAGATTTATTTTCTTATTAATCTTAATTATAGCATTTTTGTTAGCAAGCAGGAATAAATACAATATTTATTTTAACAGCAGTTTGTTACTTCCAGCTATATCCATTTTAGTTTGAAGGAACTGAAGATTAGAAATAAAGGAAATGGCTTAATTGGAAGACATTGAAAAGACAGGTATTCCAGACATAAATCTTAGTGCCTTTTTGCTGTATGTTTCTTCCTGTTTAACTTTGATGTCCAGTGATATCAGCAAAATTAGAATAGTGCCATGCATATTTAAATATTAGGTAAACATAGCATACATGACTATAATTTTAAATATGTGTGATAAAGTACACAGTTATACATAATTGCTTTAAAGTTATGTGGAAAATATTAATTGTCCAAAAGCTGTTTCATCCATCTAAAAAGCATTTCCTTTCAGCTTCAGTCAAGTAGACAGAGCAAGTGTTACTTACAAAACCAGAAGTATGTAAACAGTTTCCTTTATGTGTGAAATTGACTTACATTGCTGAAAAAGAAGGGTCTAAGGAATCTTTCCTTCAACTCCAAAATCATTATAATTATGGGGATTTGGGAGACGTAGCAGACAGGCCAGCAAGAGGGGTATTTCCTCTTCCCATTCTGCATCCTGTTTCAGTAAATAAAAAGCAATCACAAGAATAGAGGATGATGAGATGTACTATTGAAAGATTATCTTCTTTTTTATTGATTTTGGAAAGGAAAATACGTGTGAGAAACATTCATTTTATCTTAATCTGTTTTCAGTCAAGTGACACAGCTAGGACTTAGTAAAGAATGGTGAGATTGGCAGCTGTGCTGAGTCCTCAGAACACTGGGCAAGGAGACCTGGCCCGAAATTTGAACCAGCTCCTGTGGCTGGCTGCAGTGGTCTGCACTGTGCTGTTTGGGGGCAAGAGATTAGGTAGTGTTTCTTATTGAGAAACCCAAGGCCTTCTATTTCAAAGGACTTGGAAAATTTTCAAAATGCATATTTATGGCTTTGATATCAGACTTCCAAAGCTAAACTCTCTGTATATAAGGAACCTGTGATTTTACTGTGATTCTTACAAACTAAACATGAGAACCACTGCCCTAGTGTAAGTTTCAGTGATTACAGTAGAACAGGGCTGGAGAAACAAGAGAGCTCATTACAACTGTATGTAGAAGTATAAGGATATTAGTAAATAAATGAGTCTTAGATTCTAACATATTTTCAGTAGGCAGCTAATTGAGCAGATTAAAATTCTCAGCATTTCTGAGCATGAAAAATCAAAAAGCCCTTAAATAAAAGTTTATGTGCCAGCAAACTTTGATAAAGTAAAATAAAAACTTGTAGGAATATAAAATGGAAGTTTAGATTATGAGATTCAAGTTAAAATTCCTAGAATTTGTAGATTTGGCAACATTTTTGCTTATGTTTTTATTTACTATACCATGTTTATAAATAAAATATATCTTCAAATATAGTCCTTCAGGGAATAGCTTACTTTAATTAGGAAAAAAAGATGATGCTAGTATGAAGATTAAGTCTCTCTGACCTCAATTTCATTTGGAGGAATATGCTTAATTTCCAAATCTATTTTAACCAGTATCATGGCCTGGTGGCACTATTATCCCAAATACAAATTCTAAATCAAGCAGTAGAATTACCAAAGTTGTGGGGGAAGGCAAATTTTAGTAATGATGTATAAAAATAGAAGACTCACAAATTAAAATTCATATCAAAACAACAGTTATATTATGTATCTGACATCTTTTTGAGATTTAAAAGTATTTTTTCTTGATTAAATACAAACATAAAGAAGAGTACACTTACCTGTCCTCCCTTAATGTAGACACTAAGACTTTTAGAAATATTGTTAATATGACATCGTGAACACCCTTATTTATTAATAGGCATTGGTATCAACAAACATAGCCATTTAAGTAAACACTTAACTTTAAAAATAGAAGTATCAGTAGACAGACAATATGCCATCATGGGTTTGGGATGAACCACATCTAACTTAGAATCCTTTCTGCAGCTCACAATAAGTGACTCAGTACTAGTTAAAATTTCTGAACATAAGTTTCTTCACCTTTCAAATAGCACTAATGATTACATTATTACAGGGTTATGGTGAGGAACAGAATAGTGTATGCACTTTTGTTAATTAACAATAGCTATTAACATTATTATTTTTGTTTTCTCTGCAGGAATAATGAATTGATTTATCATTGTGTTTTAGTTTTCTCTAATGGGGATATTAAATAACATTTTATTTTGGTGGGTCGAATGAATGTACACACGATGTGTGAGCATGATCCTATGTAGAGAAAAATTTCAAAGAAATTCCTTAATCAGAGAATACAAAATAGTGCCTCTTTGATGGCCTCAGTTTGACTCATTCTGTAATTACATTATATAGATGTGCAGGTGAAAGATATAGAAACACCATATATTTGCCTTATTTTAGCAACTCTTTCACTTGAGAGGTAGCTAAAAAAAACAGTATACACATAAGGAGCAATGGCAAAATAGGTAAAAGGTTGTTTTATTATTACCCGATGATTTCTAGTAAGCTACTTAGTAATCTGGGCATTTTTAAAAAAAAAAATTTAGTAAGCCTAATTAGCCTCAGAGCAAAATAGACCTTAAAGTGGCTGGCTCCAAGTCTGTCATCTCTGATCTTACTACTCTGCTACCAAGTAGAAAACAGCTGATTCAAAGGATAGCCTCTAATGGAAAAAGAAATGTTTATTCCAATGATTAATTTTAATGCCTTCCAACGCTAGGCCAGGACTATAATTTTCAAACTTTAAAAACCAGAATCTAGTAAGAAATACATTTATATCTGGACATAGCACGTGCATGTGCATGCACACACACACACACACACACACACATGATTAACTAAATAAAATGTTTCACAAGTCATACTTACGCTTACTAAATACGAAACAGTTTAATATATTTTATTCTATTTTAATAATTTGTTAATGCTCAAGGACAGTGCAGTGCCTATCCCAGTCTGGAATCTAAGTTTGTGAATGACAGTGAGGAGCAAGGGCACTATTATTTTTCTGTTCTTATGAAACACCTAGAGAAATCATGTGAGGATTCAAATATTCTTCTTCCTTTTTATTGGATCAACTTGAGAAAAGTGAGAATTGCGTACAGATACATTTTTCCTTTTTTTCCCTGAGTATGTACTTTGCAGAGTTTAATTCATATTAGGTATTCAGGAATTCTTAAACAACCTACCCACCTCCTATTTTACCCTTGACTCAGGGCTGGATTCATTGTTTTGATTTTTATGCTTTCGAAATAACCTATGCACTCCCTGCTCTGTGCTTTCACCATAAGATAGTAAGATTATGATTATGATGATGATGATGATGATGATGATGTTTGCATGTATGTGTCATCTACTGATCTGTAGTCCCCCAAGGTAGGAAATAGGTAACAAGCAAAGATCTATTAAACCCAAAGAAGATGAACTAGATTCTGGTAATCAGTCTAAACTGAATAAGAATTTGCTTCTGTTTTACACTTATTCTTGATATTTTACCTAAATCCTCAAGCTGGCAACAGATTGCTATGTACACTCCTGCCCCTGAAAATAGTATATATAAAAAGACAAGAAAATTTAATCTACTTCAGCATACCTTGAGAGGATTGTTTATGTATCTGAAATATCAGTTAAGCCAGAACATAACATAACTTTTGTTGGAAGTACCATAATCTAATAAAGTGAACCTGATCTGCATATACAAATCTTCCTTTTGTCATTGGAATTTCTTTTTAATTTTATGTATCAATTTTTAAAGTGGTCAACACACTGACACTCACCATTTAATGTAATAATCATTTGAAGATTATTCAGGAGATAACATATATTAGTAGGAGAAAATTGGCATGAGTATTAGTAATCCCTGCTTCTTAATCAGTAGAATTTCCCATCAAAAGTAAATATTCGTTAAGAAAAATATATTACCTGCTTTGTTTACTGTCAAAATCAGCAATTTCCCTACAGTTCAACTACCAACTCCTCATACTAAAAAATCAAGTTTAAAGGATTTTACTTCTGTGTACTTTTTGATTTCCAGAAGAACCTTAACTTAAAGCAAACCTTTGTGATCTCCAGCTAAGCCTTTCAGATGGACAAATGGAGTTAAGGGAAGGAGTTGAGTCCAGCTAGTCAAAATTGAGCTGGGATTGAATAGTTCAGGGCTGCACAGACTCCAAATTTCTTTCATGGTATCCAATGCTTTAAGATGGTTTGTGGGAGATGTTTCTTGTTTGTTTGCTTGTTTGTTTACTCCTAGTGTCTGCTACACTCTCTGCTTCAGATATTTTCTTTGTGCTATTCCTCAGAGATAGTCTTTCTCCATGTTCTTGCCCCATCCGTGGAGTAGATGGCTGCACCTGTTCCTCAGTGCTTATTGACTTGGCAGTAGACAGGGATGGACATTGGACAGGGCTTTATCTCTTCTGACTCAGCCTGAGTCTTAAGCAGGCACTTTGCCCTGGGGATCAGAGAGTGGGGCCCTATCAATGATCCTGTCCCACTACTAGCTATTTTCCTGGCCCCTGCATGAATTACTGCCCTTCTCTCAAGAGTGGAGGTGTTTTGTTTCGATTCTCCTTCTCCAGCTGCAGTGATTTTACAGCAGTGTCCTTAGGAAAGGTAAATCTTCAGCTCCCTATTCACCCCTTCCTCATTTGTTTAAGCCTTTCCTTCTATAGGGGAGAGAGTGGAGAAGTTTCCTTCTTGAGAAATTTTGGACCTTACTTGCCTTCAATGGCTATTGTTCACTTTCTCATGGCCTATACCACAAGGAATGCTTGCTAAGTACTGTACTGTGGCGGATGTTTTTTGTGAGCACCTGGAAAAAACCCTAGAGAATAGCCTGTAAGTAGATCTTCATTCACCTTGGGTCTGCATCCTCCTTCCCAGGTGTTCTATATTCTGTCACTAGTCAACACACCACCTGTCTTAGTCCATTTTGTGCTGTTATTACCGAATACCACAGACTAATTTATTAAAACAAACAAAATCCTCAAGTTTATTTTCTCGGAGTTTTAAAGGCTAGGAAGTCCAAGATCAAGGATCAAGGTACCAGCAGCTGGCAAGGGCCTTATTGCTGCATCCTGAACATGGTGCAAGGTGAAAGGGCAAAAGATCAAGGGAGGCAAAACTCATGCTTTTATAGTGCAGTTAATCTCACCCAAGAAGGTAGAGCTCTCATAGCCAAATCATCTTCCAAAGAAGATGATTTCTTCTCACCTCCCAACACTGCCACAAAGGCAACCCAATTTCAACATGAGTTTGGAAAGGGACAAACATCAGACCATAGTATCACCCAAAGGAATTTGCCAAAAATTCCTGCCAAATGTTGCCAAATTTTAGCTGAATTATTTTTACTGGTGTCCAGTGGTGTCTGTTGCAGGCAAGCAATTTCTTGACTTTCATCTGTCCTCAGATGTGCTCATGTTTTTATAGATTTGAGGTTAGTTGGTCAGTCTATGATCTTAGCTCCTTCATGGATTCAAGAAAAGTTGTAAGTTTCCTTACTGTGCAGCTTTGCTGTAGTTGCTGCTGGTGATGGTGTTGTTGAACTGGTGAGAATGATGTCTTTTCTACTTTTTTGCTTCCTATATGAAAGGTAGAGTCCTGTGTTGATAATTTGTTTGTGTGCATATCATTAATTTTTTAAAGTGTAATCACCAGTCACACTCCCAAGTCAAGTGCAGTTCATTGCGTATTGCATTTAGAGTTAATTATGTTATAATATTTAATTCATTAGTGAGTGCCATTTCTACAATGAGATACAGAGAAAAGCTAAGGATGACCTCAAACTCCATAGCATTAGCTAACATTTGGTGATTTGTTGTTCTTGTCATTGTTGCTATTTTATTTTTAATGAAAGAGCAACATATTTATATAGGCTTTCACAGACTTATAGGACTCTTTTAAACACTTAATTTTATATTTCCTACAGTGTTTCATTTTATTCAATACAAAGTTTCCTACTATGAAGATTCTAGAAACTTAATTCTCACAATTGAAGTAGTTTAACTCCAAGATTTTTGTAGCAATCATGTTAAAAAATTAGTACTATTTGAAATAGAGATATTAATACAACATGAGCAACAATGGTGCTGTAATACTAGCCCCTTCAATACCTTCTATAGATGCCACACTGTTTTGTATTATTGTTGTTTTTGTTTTTAGGTGGTGTTTTTTTTGGTTGTGGTAGCCATAGTATTACTTTCCTGCTATTTGGTACTTCTGTGAGGTATCAGTGCAATGTTTATCAGCATGCTTTTGCAGATTCAGACTTATTATTAAAAAATGGCTAATATACATACACTTGTGTAAAAATAAAAGGAGTTTCTCTCTTAAGTTTTTAATTAGTTCTTTCTTAGCTTTAAAATTTTTGCAGCCTAATATAAAAATGTCATCTATATATCTTGCTTTGAAAATATGACATTTTTTCTTTAATAATCTGAAATATTAAACTTTTATGAACTGTTATAAAATAAAATTATTAACTGACTATAATCCATACTTGTAAAGTACACAATAAAAATATTTAATATTTGGGGGATACTTTTATGTTCTATTTTGGAATTCTTATTCAATGAGTCCAGAGTTAAATCTGGGAAGTTGAATCTTTAAAACATTTCCAGGGCAATTCTCATGATAAGGAAATGTTATAAGAAGCATATGTTAAACATTCATCCAAGTTATTTAAACTGTCTCTCTTTATTGTCACATCATCTGAATTTTTGTAGATTATAAGACTCAGGGTCATTGTGTAAATATTGTTGGTGTATACTGATTTAGTTATGAACACTTCCAATTTTCCAGAAAGGAAACATGAGTACTGACCATCAGGAAAGTGCTTTATTCTTTGCAAAGATGAAGTTAGACCCATTGCTAATTATGTTACTTAATGATCCTTATGTAAAAATATGCATGATTAATACATGCTAGAATTGATATCAGGGAGAATATACTTTAAAAAATAATTGGTATGTTTTGTTGTTTGGACACTGAGAGCAATATGTATATCTATCTATATTTTCTTTTCTTTCTTAATTCACAGGAAACTATAACTTAACTGAAGTGATGATGAATTATATTCATTTGCTTTAATGATGAATATTTTAATAATTTGTTTTTACTTATGTTTAATATTTATTTCAAAATTGTAAGTCACCAGATTTTTACAGTTAAAGGTAAGTCATTTTATTTTGAAATAAATGATATTCAGTTAAGATATTTCTTTTGTTTAAGTGCATGCAGTTGATAGGTCATTGATATTTTGCTTAATTTTAATTTATGCATGTCCTTTGAAAGAAAAGATCATTTGGTTCTTAACAGAACATTCTACTTTCACCTAATCATTTCATGATGAGGAATAATTTATTTGAGTGTTGTCCAAAAGCTGCTTTGATTGAATAAAAAAACAGTAATGATCACTATTGATAACTTACATAGAACACATTTCCTTTCGTTAAGATAGTAAAATTTTTTGTAGTAGGAGGCAGACTCTCTAATAATATTTTCTGCACTGGATCCTAACTCTAATAACTATTTCTAGTAACTGTGTGTGTGTGTGTGTTTTCTTAACTTCTTTAAAGCTCAGTTTCTATATTCATAATATGGTGATATAAGAATATTTAATAGCACCTTCTACTAAAGGCTGTTGTGAAGACAAATATAAATCCATGCAAAATACTTAGCACTGTTTCTGGCACTTACATTATCAGGATTACTAAGGAGGTCCCACAAATTCAACAGAGAACATCTAAATGAGGTCTCACTGTAATTTAAAATCCTATTTAATTTCTTTATATAATGAAATTTCTTCTCTAAACTAAACTTCTGGAGGGCAGGATTAATATCTTTTTCTGATGTCAAAATGTGCATTTCAAAATTTGGAAAATACAAATCAATGCTTCAGATAAAAATTATTATTCTCATCACTAAGTTGATATTTGATAAGACAATAAGTTAATATTTGACATTTTTACTTCCAGTTTTCTTTTTAATACACATTTCAAAATATTGTATAATGGAAAAGTATGAATAAATGGTATAATATGTGCCAGCCACTGGGAACAAATAAAGTGATAAAAAGAACAGACGGAGTCCTTGATATCATGTTGCTTAAACATTTATGACCAATGGAAGAAAATATTTGAGAATCACATATGTGATGGAAGGTTAATATCCAGAATATATCAGGAACTTCTACAACTCAACAACAAAAACAACCTGATTGAAAAATAGAAAAATAACTTCAAACCAGCGATTCATTTCATTAAGTCAAGTCATTTCAGTTTTCCGATTTAAATGTAGATTTGAGAACTTTGCCATTGTGGTCACAATAATGTCCTCAATACCCATTTCAACATATATTAATACTATACATTGGTCTCAGGGTTATCCGGAGTATTTAGGTTTTCTCTTTATTGAAACTCTATTTGGTCGAAATGTCATAAAGGATGTTTTGTTACACTCAGACTTTTTTTTCAGGGTATTAATCAGAGTAGGAGAATTAGAACCCTTCATTGTTCAATGGGGTCTAAGAAGACTATTGGGCTAATAATAACAAAGAATTATTCCTTTCCCTGGATTGTAATTGTGAAACATGGATCTAAACAAAATTTAAAAAATTTTTAGAATCCTTAAGCATGAAGAGAATTTTGGAATACTTCCAGGAACTGAAGATTTTGTTAACACTGTAAGATTACTCCCCTCCTCATAGTTTTTAAAGAAGATAAGTTGACTTCTGGTATATTAGATATCATCTATTAAAATGTCAAATTTGCCACTGACCAACTCAATAGCAATACTATATGGACAATCCAATAGTTAACACATCCTTATCTTAGCCTTTTTATTCTGCTACTAAAGCTCTAATTCTTTGCTTCAATTGACAAACATGAAATATTATATAAAAGTCAAATTTTAATGTAAATACCTTTTATTTTTTATAGTTAACACTGCTATTTGCAGAGCCAAAAAGGTGTTTTCCGAACCAGAACTTAATATTTCAATTCATCATCCCTTCTACTAAATCTGCCTTTTAGCATATTTCTCCTTGTCAAGTGAGTGTTCCTAGCATTTTACTTTCAGCAGTGCTTGTGTGTGTTTTTCACAGAGGTTGGCCTTATTACAAAACCATCCAGTTAAATCAATGAACCTCACATAACAATTGTCAACTAGCCAATATTCTCTTCTTTAAAACTTTAAAATACAATGCGAGTACTGCATGATTTTACCATCTGACATTTTAATTTTCTGTATAGGAGGAATTATACACATTTGAAATATAATTTCTTCTACCTCATGGAATGTTTTGGTCACTATAGTTTTCTTTCTTTCTCCTTCTTTCTTTCGAATATCAGAGATCAGATATGTTGATGACTTCTTAAAACAATAATGCATTCTTAATGTGACTCAAATAGTTCATTCAGCATATCTAAAATATATTTATCAGGGTTTATAGAACGATTGAATCAGAAATATTGGATGAATCTTAAATCCCTTCTTCACATACAACCCAATGCATGTTTATTCACCACATTCACCATTTCCTAAATAATCCTACAACTGATATCATTATTTTCCTCTCTGTGCCATTTTGCTGTGGTATACCATCATGCTGTGTCACCTAGACTTTGGAAAAGGCTCCAAACAAGTATTTCTGTTGTAATGCCTGCCTCAACCAATCTATTCTCTACAGTAATATCAAAAAGATCTTTCTAAAAACAAAATATAGGTTGGCTGTCTCATAAGTCCAGATCCTTAATGTGACATAATATATACTCTCTATTCTGGAACAAACCTGTCTCTCATTCTACCTTTCACATACCTTGCTGCATATTTAACTCTAGCTACATAAAATCATAATAGTAATAATAAGAAAAGGATAATAATGAAGAAAAAGAAGAATAAAAAGAAAGAATGGGGGGGCAGGGAAAGGAAGTGAGGGGGAGGAAATGTAGGAGGGAAGGGATAGAGGAAAACTATTAATAATATTTATTTACCAGTTACTATGTGCTAAATGTGCTAAGATTTTTGCACAAACTACCTATCTTATGTAATCATTATGATAATCTAAGAGATGCATGTTTTAAAGTCCCAATTTAATGCTTTTGAAAAATTGTTTAAGAGGTCCAGTGATGCCCAAAATCACAGAGCAGAGTTCATTAATATTTAACCTAATATTTAACTCAAAAGCCAAACTCTAAATTACTATGCTATGTACTCATTTTTCCTACCTTTGCTCTATCCTATATTGTCTAGCATATTCCATGATATTGTGGGTAACCCCCTTTATGAAGACTCTACTAAAATATAACTATGCTATCATTATGAAATAAATTGACCATACCTCTTTGTATCATCTTGCTGCATTATAAACCTCTTTTGGTTTTCCATACTTCAATTTATGAGCTTTGTTTACTTATGCATAAGTCATCAAAATTCTATGGTAAATGAGAATAAATAAAATAAATGACTGCTTATATGTAGGTTGCTAAGCTGAAAATATCATGGCAAAGATTGTCCTTTCTCCTAAGGTAACGCTGTTCCTCCCTTTGAGATATTAAAATTTCCTTCTTATATGAAATTATGAAGTAATTTTAAATATTCTTAGAAAAATTGAATAGTATGAGCCCCAATTTAAAAATATTGTTGAATAATGAAATTTAATAAGTTAGACATTCTTGCTCTATATTGAAGTTCTTATAGAATCTTATGTTTATTTTTTAATTTTTAAAAATTAAAAAAATTTTAATATCTATATTGCTTGTGTTTATATGTAAGTTCTCTTCTAGAGTGAAAAGTCCTTAAAGATAATAATCAATTCCTATTTATTTTCATATTCCTGGAGCAGTATGATTTTTGCTTTTCAGTGTATACTAAATTAATGCTGCTTTTGAATTAAAAGGCATATCCGTGAAGGTTTCTTTCTAAATCCACATTTTCTATAAGACATCAGTTCTTATGTTTATTCCTTATTTCTTGCTATTAACACTGCCACTATTATTACTACAATTACCAACACTGCTCTGTTACATTACCACTTAAATGTTTCATGTGTAATATCCCTCCTCACTCCTCATAAACACATGTTGCCACAGATGGGAAAAGCTTAATTATCTGAATTTAGCAGAAGAAGAAAGTGAAGTTCAAGGAGATAAAATATTTGGTAAGAATTCTTCAATTGTTAAGTTATGGAACTGGAATTAGAACCTTATTCTTTTGTCAATCTAATGAACTTTCATGCACATGGCACCATATGCAAGTTTTTATTTCACAAACTAGTTCATAGACTCAGCATTGTCAAGGACTATATCTAATATTTTTCCACAGCAGTAACTAAATGTGTTGTATACAAGAAGATTTTTAAAAAACTATAAGAAAGTAATATTAGTTTATGCATGCTATAGTTTATTTTTAGAGAGGTCTAAATCAGGGTTCTCTTCCAGACTTGGCAATTAAATGTTACTTTTGTCAATATTACATCAGATAGCTGGAATGTTTCATTTAGATGTAAAATTTGCTGGTTATGTTAGGTAGATAGAGAAGGGGCCTCCAGCTCTCCCTTGGACAGGGGACAAGTTACTCACTTTAGGTAACCACAGCAGGAGGGAGGAAGATTCACTGCCAATCAGAACTCAGCACACTAAACACAAAACTGGCCAGGGATTCTTAGAAGAAGGAATTCCTAGAAAGCCAAACAGCACAGGCACAATGGGGTCTGGATGTTGACCCAAAGTAACCTTGGGCCAATTATCATGTCATTAGCATAAATCTGCATGTGCAGTAGACTCAGGTTATAAACCTAATAACTGTGCATCAAGGTGACACATGAACCACGCCTGCCAGGTAGGATCCAACCCAGACAATATAAAATAAAAGTTTAGTTAATGGTAAGGGCCTCCTGTAGTAACAGGGGCCCACTAGCTGTCTGTGGCAAATGTGTCCTGCTTTTGCTCAATAAACTTTGCTTCTTCCTTGCTTTGCTGTCAGTGTGTCTTGTCATTCTCCTGAAAGAGTGCACCAAGAATCAAGAGCAGTTCGTGAACCTGGCAGGTAGTCTTTCATCATTACCCAGAACATAACTGCATCGGTGGGCTGAGCGTTTTCAGGGTTCATAATTACCTTTCTTTTTAGATATAATTTAAGATCAACTCAGAAGAATAGACAAATTGTTGGCAGTACTTAATTTTGCTAAAGGAATCAGTGATACCCCTTAAAACCTACAAGTATTTTGTGTTAATGCAACATACAATGCCAACAAAATAAGAGACATACTTTCATACACATTGCAGACTGAATACACATACAATTGTCTAAATATACTTTGCCAACTAAAAGTATATTTTCAAATTTTGAAACTTGCCATCTCCAAATAGACCTGAATTGATAAAAAAGATGCAAAATTATAATAACTCTTAGAGAGCACACATATTTATAGTTTTATAGATGAAATTATTTTTTGAGTAGAGCTAACTCTACATGCAAAATTAAGAGTAGATTTAGGATAAGATACCAAGAAGTTTGGCATCTCTTTGACAATCATGTATTATTCAGCCTAAATTATTCTCCTGGGTCCTTTCTCTAGTAACTATTAGCATTTCACTTTAGGAATTTTGGTTTATTTTGCATCTATGTGTTACTGTTGTACAGAGTTAGCTTAGTGGGGAACTGAACAAGAATCCAAATATGCGGATGAGTTTAAAAAGGAAAATTTAAAAACAAGAATTCCAGAGTAACATTAGGGCTGGAAGCTCTAAAAGGTTGCTATCAATTATCAACCTAGATTACTCTATTCATGTTCAGAGCCACATTATTACTTTTGTGGACTCTAGGGACTTTTGCCTTCATAATCCCCTTTCTCACTAAAAATATGTTGAAAATTATGTTAAAATTATGCCAATAAAATTTATGTTATAAAGAGGAATATCATCCAGGCCATACTTACTGTTATATTCACTATTATCAGATTTATTTTCTTCTAATTTGAAAAAAAAGTTAAAATCGTGACATTTTTATGTGTCCTTAAGAGTATTATGGGGCTTAGGCACTGTGAATGATGAATAAGCCACTCCATTGCATATCAATGCTGTTGGGACCCTCAGAAGGTTTGCTCAAAATCAACTCACAATATTTTGGATTATTAATAGAAAAGTTATAAAATTTATTTTAACATGTATACATGGGAACACTCAGAAAATGAAGATTCAACTCCCCAGTGGGGTTCAGAAGCTTATGTGTCTTTCTGGTAAAATGGGTTACAGAAGGGGAGGAAAGAGCCATTCTGTTCAGAGATAATAAAGGATTACTAGGGAGGATGCATGGATCGATGGGGAACAACATTAGCTGGTAAATGGTTCCCTTTGGAATTTAAATGAATCTGAGAGATGGGACATCATCTTTTTAAAGAGTCTGTTCAGGTGTGATCACATTGCTGGTCTTACAGGGAGAAGAAGAAAAGAACAATTATTCTCCTAGATGTGTCTGGACCTCAGGCAGATAAAGAAACTTCAAGATTTGGGGAGATTGCAAGGTGAGAAAACTTGAGGCTTCTTCAGTCAGTTTAATATATCAAAATATTTCTAATTTCCTTCAATATTTTTCACTTATTACTTTAGTGATTTTTATTCTTTTAAATTTCATCCTGAAATTTCACCATTTCCCATTCTATTAGGAAGCAGAAATTGACTAGTATATTAATATCAGCTAGAATTTTTTGCATGGATTTTTAATCTGGGCATTACATATGCATTGTTCTAAGTACTTTTACACATATTAAGTTATTTTGTCAGGTTGGCAGTCTGTTCTCTGTTTTCCAGATTCTATTGTGCCTGGGCTGTCTGGCTCATGGGCTGGGGAATTCCCTGCATTCTTTTGTAGATTGGCAGAGCATTTCTCCTTCCCCCAGGTGTGGCAATTGCATGGGAAAGGATCAAGGTGGGTAGTACCAAGGTGGGGCACCTTGTCCTTCATCCCCAGGTGCCAGGTGTGGCAATTGCTGGTGGCAGCACCAAGGTGGGGTGCCTGCTTTTGTCCCTAGAGAGCCAGATACCCCTTACTACCTACCTAATAATTTAATTTTCATAACAATCATAATAGGTGGTATTACTTTCATCTTATCTCTTCTGATTACTACTGCTGCACTAAAAAATTCTCCAAAAATTAATGTTGTAAAACAATAATTATTTTATTTTGTTCACAATTTTGTGGGCTAGGAATTTGATAAAGACTCACCTGGGTGCTTATTTACTTACTCAGAATCATTCATGCAGTCGTAGCCAAATAGCAGCTGGAACTACAGTCATTTGAAGCCTAAAGTGACTGAATTTCCAAAAGGACACTTGTCCACAGGTGGCAGTTGATGCTGTATACTGGCTGGAAAATCAGATGCATCTGTTGACTAGATAGACTACATGTGAGTCAAGGGTAATCGGACTTCTTACACGTGGACTGGCTTCTGCCAGAACAAACAGAGAAAAACAAGTAAAAGCCTTTTCTTACCCAGCCTTTGAAGACACAAAGCAGTGGGTCTGCTGCATTCTATTAATTATAAGTGAATTAAAAGTCTAGTTCAGAGTCAAGAGAAAGAGACATGTAATATACTTCTCAATGGTAGGAATGTCACAGAATTTACAGACTTGTTTTAAAACTGCCACAATTCTTTCCTGCTGGTTGAGAAAACTGGCTAGGGAAAGGTAAGGGTTTTTCTTTGATTAAACAACTCATAAATAGAGAATCTAGGATTTAAACCCATGCAGTTCTGGCTCCAGAGACTTGACTCCTATCCACTTTTCTGTGGTACGGTACCATGTTTTAGACAACATTAACATAGTCCATATATCCATTCTGTGCTGCAGGATGTCAGCTTGATTTATTTCAAATCATGTCTAACTATTATTCACATTACTTTTGGAGAAAATAAAAGCATAGACTATAAAAAATGGAACATCATAATTCATTTAGCCCAAGTCCATTATTTAAAGCAGGGATAAACAAATGATGATCTATGAGCCAAATTTGTTTTTGCAAATAAAGTTTTATTGTAACAAAGCCATACCCGTTTGTTTATAAATTATTTATGGCTCTCTCTGTGCTTCAACAGCACCATTCAGTAGTTTTCAGAGACCATAATATTTGGTCTCTACAATATTTACTATCTGGCATTTAAGAAAAGGTTTGTCAACACTATTTAAATAGTCAGATACTGAGGTAAAAGACAAAACAGGTATTACAATAAGATAGGTAAAATAACTAGCCCATTATTACTAAGTGATCTAGTATAGAAGTTAATACTAGAATATAGGTAATGTGGTAATGTCCTTAAATTGAACATTAATTTTTATTTTATTATATTTGCACTTTTTTTGACTGATACTAATATTATATTGCCCAAAAAATTCATAGCATTGAATAGAAATTACCAAAGGGTCATGCTATAGTAGAAATAACATAAATTTGAAATTAAAAACAAACAAAAAAAAACAAGAGAGAAAATTTCCAGTTACACTTTATAGTGTCTATTGAGTCTTAGATCCCTCATTTGTCAGGTGGAATTTTTGATTCTTAATTAATTGTTGCATCAAAAGTATATTGAATCTCAATAAATGTTAGTTCTCATTTCTTTCACTTATAGCCTGGTTTTTGTTAAAAGCATGATTGGAAGATATATCTATATCAGATTGGTTTCTTTTTTTATTTCAGAATATTACAGGGGTACAAATGTTTTGGTTACATGGATTGCTTTTGTACTGCTTGAATCAGTTATAAATATGCCCATCACCCAGATGGTGTACATTATACATGTTAGGTATTTCACCCATTCTCTCCTTCCCCCTCCCACATGTACATTTTCCATTGAGTTTTACTTCCATTTGTGCACATACATGCTGATTAGTGAGTTCTAATTTAATAGTGATGTTTGTTTTTCCCTTCTTTAGATGTTTCACTTAGGAGATTGGTCTCCAGTTCAATCCAGATTGTTGCAAAAGGTATCATTTCATTTTTTATGGCTGAGTAGTACTTTATGATATACATATAACACATTTTATTAATCCACTAAAGAATTGATGGGCACTTGGGTTGATTCCACATTTTTGCAATTATGAATTGTGCTGCAGTAAAGATTCTAGTGCAGGTGTCTTTTTGATAAAATGACTTTTTTTCTTTGGGTAAATACCCAGTAGTGGAATTACTGGATCAACTGGTAGGTCCACTTTTAGTTCTTTGAGGAATCTCCATACGATTTTCTATAGAGGTTGCAATAGTTCGTAGTCTCACCAACAGTGTATAAGTGTTCCCATCTCTCTGAGTCCACACCAGCATCAATTGTTTTGGTAGTTTTTCATAAAAGCCATTCTCACTGGGGTTAGCTGATATCTCATGTGGTTTTGATTTACATTTCTCTAATGATTAGTGACATTGGGCATTTTTTCATGTATCTATAGGCCATTAGTTTATCTTCATTTGAAAAGTTTCTGTTCATGTCTTTTGCCCACTTTTTAATGGAATTGTTTGATATTGTCTTGCATATTTGCTTGAGTTCTCTATAGATTCTGGTTATTAACCCTTTAATCCACCATGACCAAGTGAGCTTCAGTTCAGGGATGCAAGCATGGTTCAACATACATAAATCCATAAATGTACTTCAACACACAAACAGCAAAAACAAAGATCAGGTGATCATCTCAATGTATGCAGACAAAGCATTTGGCAAAATTCAACACCATTTTATGATAAAAATTCTTAACAAAATAGGCATAGATGGAACATACATCAAAATTATAAAACCCACACATTCATAGCCAACATCATACTGAATGGGGAAAAATTGAAAGCATTCCCACTTAGACTGGAACAAGACAAGGTTGCCCACTGTCACCACTTCTATTCAACATAGTGCTAGAAGTTCTACCAAGATCATTCAGACAATGGAAAGGAATTAAAGATAATCTAAGTGGGGAAAGAATAGGTCAAACTATCTCTCTTTGCTGATGACATGATTTTATGTCATGTCAAAATCCCAAAGATTCCACCAGGAGACTCCTGGAATTGATAAATAAGTTCAGCAAAGTCTCAGGTTACAAAATCAATGTACACAAATCAGCAGCATTCCCATACACCAACAATAACCAAGCTGAGAATCAAATCAAAACTCAATACTTTTCACAATGACTACAAAGAAAATAAAATAACTAGGAATATATTTAATCAAATAGGTAAACAATCGCTACAAAGACAACTATGAATCACTGAGGAATAAAATTGTAGATGATGTAAACAAATGGAAAAATATGTCATGCTATTGGATTGGCAGAATCAACATTTTTAAAATGTTCATACTGCTCAATGTGATTTATAGATTCAATGCAATCCTCATAAAAATACCAACATCATTTTTCAAAGATGAAGAAAAAATAATTCTATGCTTTGTTGGGAATCAGAAAAGAGCCTGAATAGCCAAAGCAATCTTAAGCAATAGGAACAAATATGGAAGTGTCACTTTATCAGACTTTAAGCTTTACTATGAGTCTATAATAATCAAAACAGCTTGGTACTGGCAGAAAAATAGAGACATAGACCAGTTGAACAGAAGAGACAACCCAGATATAAAGCCATCCACATTTTGCCATCTGATCTTTGACAAAGTAGACAACAATATACACTGGAGAAAAGGACACCTATTCAGTAAATGATGCTGGGAAAATTGGACAGCTACATGTAAAAGATTGAAACAGAATCCATATCTCTCACCGCTCACAAAAAGTAATAAAGATTTATCACAGACTTAAATATAACACATGAAACCATAAGAATTCCAGAAGAAAATGTTGGAATAACTCTTCTAGATGTTGACCTAGGCAAAGAATTCATGAAAAAGACCTCAAGGGCAATCAAAGCAAGAACAAAAATAAATAAATAAGACCTGATTAAATTAAAAGCTTCCACACTGCCATGAAAATAACCAACAAAACAAATAGACATCCTACAGAATGGGAGTAAAGATCAGATTAGTTTCAATAATGTAATGCGGTAATAATAACTCAGGTTTTGATTTTGCAGACACCATCACTTTAAATAGTCCAATAATAAGAGAATGAAGAATGCCAAATATTCAGGTCTCATTGCGCTCCATATTGGGATTTTCAAATGGTAAACTTTTGGTAGAAAATCAGTCTGCCTAATAATCTGCCACAGGTGAAACTGATCAGAAATAAATGGCTAAAAGATGTTAAAAATAAATATAATTTTAAAATCTCGTAGCTAACAAAAAACATGGGACAAACATTGATAATTTAATCTTGTCTACTAAAAGTATACACTGTTCAATAAATGGTAAGTAATTATGGAGGAATAAAGAACACTTTCTATACTGGTCCTTGCTATTCATATTGGGAACACTTCACTATCTTGCATAAAAATGAATATCTTTTTGAAAAATTGTTTTAAAAATTACACCTGGAATATAAACTTTAAGAATTATAATAGAGGAGTTTTGTAACAAGTATAATTATACTTAATAAGAACATTATATATCTAGTCGATGTTTATTAGTTTTTATTTTATTTTTGTTTATTTCTAAATCAGATATTTTTTTACTAAAATAGAAAATTATATTTTAATATAAAAACATGCATGTGCTTTTGTTACTTCTATAATAGATATTCCTTTTCTAATCTTCATAAAACCTCTCCAGAGTTTTTGATGTGTTTCTCTATTTTATTCCATTCTAACCCTTTTTTCTAATATCTTACTCATCTTCCTTCTGTGTTCCATCCAAGCTGACTTTTCTGGGATATATCTTATGCATTGGAACTTCCTAAATTGAAACTTGCCTGTCTTCCTGACTTTTAACCTAATAGTGCAAACATAATCTACCTGCCATATAATTTAGAAATGAGAGGAATAAGAGAGAAAATACACATGGACCTAAATGCTAATGGGAGAAATATGTTATCCCTATTCCCACACTATAAAGTTATAATTCATAGTTTAATTTTAATGGCAAAGTTTATATATTGGAACTATAATAAAATGAAATCTTAGTGACAGTAATTCTAATTTCAGTATAATAAATAAATTCAGTTGCTTCAGGAGGAGATGAGATCTCATGGCCAAAATAGAGGAGAGATTTTACTTTAAGTCATGATTTACTATGTTCCTTGAGATAAAATAGTAACTCTTCTCACAAATGATGTAGGGTGAGTTGTAGATTATAGAAATGATAATTCTCTTCAACCCATAACAGCTCTTGTGGTTCTTAAGGCAACATTGTCATTAAGTGGTGGGGAGAGGATGAACAGCCTACAAAGTAGATTTAGAATCTCCAGAAAGGTAAAAGTAGAACCAGAGAGACTTGTAATAACAAGAGTCTAGGAAATAAAATTTCTAGAAAAGCACATGGCCAATAGAATTAAACACTGGCAAACCAACATTATAATGAGGGTTAAAGTTCCTTCTTATATTTTTCAACTAGAAGGACACTGACTGACGAGCAAGTGTGACTACGGACGAATAAGGAGAGACAAGTATATGAGGAATTGTTCACAGCCTGCATAAATATGTTTCAAAAAATTTAGGTGTGAAAGAGAGTAAGAGAAAGGACAGTAGCAAGAAAAAGATTAAAGATAAAAAGAATTTTTTTTCTTTTTCATTAATATGAAAACATGTTTAAATGGTAACTTGTGAAGGTGATAATAGAAAACATGGAAGACACATGAGAGAAATGGTGGGAATAATGATATCAAGCATGGTCGAGGGAATTCATTCTAGATAAAGGGAGAAATACTTCAAAGGGAAGGATAACTAATCAAGGATGTGGTCTTCCCTCAGCTCCCTGCTCCCTATCAATGGAGGAGGTAGAAAAAAGCCCATTAAATCATCTGTGGAAAATAGGAGCAACCAAAGACTAAGCCTTAGATTCTAAGACTTAGATTCTTGACAAGAATCCAAGTGTTGACTTAGAAGACTAACCCACTACCACTAAGAAAAAGAGATAGGATTTTAAAATCCCATAGCTAACAAAAACCATGGGACAAGCATTGGTAATTCAATCTTGTCTAATAAAAGTATACACTGTTCAATAAATGGCAAGCAATTATGGAGGAATAAAGAACACTTTCTGGACTGGTTTTTGCTATTTTTAGTGGGAACACTTCACTATCTCATCTAAAAACCCACTACTACTAAGATACTGATAAGTAATAAGTATTTGAGGAGGAAGCCAGGATAAGGCTGAGAGAAAATTTAGACCTGTAGCCCCCAGGATTGAAAGATATTTCTATATCTGAGGGAAGAATATGACTTGAAAAAACTTAGGTAATCATTCTAACAATTTATTAGAAGGTAAAGAATAAAGTTGCACTCAGAAATCTTATTGTGATGGCAGAGAAATAAATAATAACTGGACAAAAGATATCAGGCTCACTTAATTCTGAAAATTTCTGAAACTGTCTTTATTGAGGGTCTTCAGTAGATACTTTGTTTACAGTTAAAGCAAGAGTGGCATTAGAACTTAGATATAATTATCTCATTTAATTCTTATCATAATTCTTTGACATTGATTAATTCTTCCCTTTTTTTCAAATGAAGAGCTGAGGCAAAGGAAATTCAAGTGATGTGTATAAGATTCCAGAACTCGTTAAGCAGCAGAATCAGAATTTGAGTCTAGCTTTTTGCAACCCAAAATCTGTGTACCATCTACTCTACTAGCACTAAAGGAGTCTGTCTCAGAAAATTTAGAAATTTCATTATTTAAAGTGCAGTTTCTTAGAAATTATGTCTTCATGTGTGCTCATCTTATGCTAATATAAAGCAAGCAAACAAAAATAACAAACAAAACCCTCTACCCCAAAATATAGCTGCTAATATTCCAGTCAAGATCTCTGATCTGGATTTCCATGAAAGTCAATATAATTATTAAGAGC
This sequence comes from Mirza zaza, assembly GCA_008750895.1. NCBI lineage: Eukaryota > Metazoa > Chordata > Mammalia > Primates > Cheirogaleidae > Mirza > Mirza zaza. The sequence goes on along the minus strand of VSMD01111716.1, from coordinate 137,410 downwards.
ATAGGATTATTCTACCACTTCCTCATCCTGTGCCTGTGCCTATAATATTACTTAAACTGTGATTCTAAAATAGTTTTATCTCATACTTTTGTTAGTTGGATTAAATCAGACAATGTATATAAGTTGTTTAGCATAGATTTACTGAATAGAAAGTTTTCAAGGACTTTGAGCTGTTACTATTATTGCTCTCTGACACCTTAGGGAAAAGGCAAAAGCAAATTGAGAAATTTCAAAAGTAGTTTTGAATAAAAGCCTTTAGCAGTAGAGGCAGGTGAGGTGAGTAAAGATGAAAGTTGAGTTTTCAGTCCCCAAGATCAGGGGCTTGGGGCACTCAAACAGTTGGCTGGCAAAGATTTCAGTGGAGAAGAAAGTAGATTCAAAGGAATGCTCAAACATTTGAGCAGTACCTCGCCTATGGTTGATGTCACTTATGAACCCCTCTATAATTTGCTTTTATAGAAGGAATAACTAGTTCAAAAGGAAATGATTAATTGAAAGATTTCCAGTTTGTTTATTTCCCTCATGGAGGATTGGTAGTTGATTTGAGGGCCTGTATATAAAATTCTCATAAAATATCTATCTATTTAAATGCACATTGATCTACTTTATTCAATTACTAATTTCTTTTAGTTTTCCTATATCCAAAGAATAGACTCAAAAGAGGGGGAAATTTTTTTTAAAGCATAAATGTATGTTCATGTTAACCTTGCTTGTTTAAAAGCAAGAAAAAATATTGTCAGCTATTAGTAGAACAAGAAATACAGAATATGATCTTGGAATATTCTATAGTGCCAGAGAGTAAAGAAGTACTAAGAACAACAATAAAAAATACCCTAATGATGGGTGTAAGATCTAATGGACCCAAAGGCCAACAGAAAGAGCTCCCAAACTGGAAAAATTTGAGCAACAAAATAAATGATGTTGAATTAAAATTTAATCCAAAGCATAGAGTAAATATCCATGAGTCCATATTGACATAAACAAATGATTAAATGAATAAAGAAATGGGGGACAAGAGATACATCTGCCATGCAGAAGAATTTTAAATTATGCAGGTAGATATTCTAACCTCAAGGAAAGGGAGCATAACTCTATACTCTTTAAGTGTGGGCTGGACATAGTGACATCCTTTGAAATAGTACTCAATGGAAATGGGGGAAAAGAATAGCTTTACAATGAAGAAACCTGACAAATGCTACCTCAGATCCAGGTCGACATCACTAAGTCACATTGATAGTTTATATTCTAGGTATGATAGGATGAGAATGGCAATTTTATTCTGTGGTTTTCCTTGCCAAAACATATAATATTGGTCTAATCATGAAAAAAATATGAGATAATTTCAATGGAGGGATAAGCTACAAAATAACTGACCAGTACAGTACTTGTCAAAACTGTCAAGGTCATCAACATCAAGGCAAGTCTGGGAAACTGTCATAGGCAAGAAGAGTCTAAGAGACATGATGAGCAAATGTAATATAGTATCCTGAAAGGGATCCTAGAACAGAAAAGGATGCTAAGCAAAATCTAAGGAAATCTGAAAAAAGTATTGGCTTTAGGTAATAATAACGTGTCAATATTGGTTCATTAACTGTAATAAATATGTTATACAAATATAAGATATTAATTAGGGAAACTAGGGTACAGGATATGTAGGAAGTCTTTGTACTATTAGCATAATGTTTGTAAATGTAAAGCGGTTCTGAAAATTAAAGTTTATTTAAAAACAGTCTATTGATTGTCCATTGGATCTTTTCATAGAAATCTACAGATTCGAGTCATTGATTTTCCTCTACTTTTGTTATGTTGAAGATGACATGTTTGTTGTTCTGAGGCTACATATAATAAGAAATATTTAAAATTGCATTTTGTAAATAATAAGCATTATAGCATTTTAAGAGGAATCTTGCCACATAAATCGAATTATAATAAACATAATTATAAAAATGCCTGGCCACTTTACCAAACTTCTGAAAACACACAAAACCACACACAGACTTATATCTGTAGAGAATTATGTCCTTCTGTTTAATTTATAGAAGAATATAGGTTATATATTATTAATTCATTGCATATAATATTCATATCGAATAGTATCTACCAGCTATCGTATGTCATTTATTATTTGTAATGCTTCATATTAGAGTGCTGAGATGCTTGGTTTTCTTTTTGAAGTGCCATAGGGAAGAACATTATAATGAAAACATTCTTCATTTTGCAAAAAGTATTTCAGATTTTACTCTTATTTTGCAATTGATTTGATTTATGAAAGGCAATTTGAATTGTCAATCACTGTCTGAGCATAGTTTAAGTGATGGATTTTGCTCAGAATAGTACAGACTAAACGATTTTAGTTTCAAATAAGAGTTCTTTCCTCCAAATTTTACAAATATTAAAACTTTGCAAGAGGAATTTAAGTCAGCACAAAATATGTGACAATATTCTTTCAATTACAAAAATCTATATGCCTTCGAAAGACACTGGTTATTTTCATTTGTGTGGAAATAACATTCCATTACTTTCTTAGAGCAAAAGAAATTCAAACCAATGCTTTCCACTGAGAGAATGAACCAAAAATGAGCCCTTAAAAAAATCTGTCATGATAATTAAACATGCAAATAGGCATGTGTAATTATTTAACAAGCTATTTAATGTGCCAGAGAGGAGAATATTTCAAGCTAAATGAAGAAAATAATTTTGAAATATTAATATCTTCAGGGCATGTATATACATGTGTGTGTTATTATAAAATAATAAATTAAAATTATCTTCCTTATCCTGGAGCATTACAAAAATTCAGATTTTGCATCAAGGTTTTCTCTATTTATACTTTTAATGTTATTACTTCTGAAATTAAATTCTGTTATTATTTTTAATTATGTTTTCTTTCTGAATTTAGGTATGATAGGGAAAAACCGCCACCCCTGGGCCCCATGGCTGAACTCACTACTGATTGGATGTAAAGCTTGTTGCTGATTGGATATTAAAGCTTGTTGATGATTGGATGTAAAGGTTATTGCTGATTGGATGTTAAAGCTTATTGCTGATTGGATGTTAAAGCTTGTTGCTGATTGGACATGTTTTGAATCCCACCAAGGGTATAAAACTAGAGGAGAATAAGGAAGCAGTGCTCATAATTTGGTGGCAGAGCCCCTCTGAGCCTGCTGGTGGAATAAAGGCTGATTCTCTGATCCTCTGTGTGCCTTTCGGTTCTTTCCCTGGTTAGTCGCTATTAACACTTCCTGTTACACTTGCTGTACACTTGCCTGAACATTTTGGTTCCCTGACTGGGAAAGCTGACCGTGCTGGCCCCTTGAAGCCACCAGATTGGGGACGAGCACGGCGGGACCTCTACGATTGAGATGAGCCAGCACCGAATCACCATTTGCGGGTATCCTTGCTCCTCAGGAGCTCCCGCCATCTCAGGGCCTCAGACTTACCCAGAAACTCCTGAGGGAAGGACCAGTCAGACCAAGGCCAGGACATTGGACAAGGCAGGGGCCCGGGGCCCACCTGAGATAGGCCCGTCAGCGAGACAGAAGAGGAGCCTGGTCACCTCCTAAGGGTAGGCAGTCAGTGAGACAGAAGAGGAGCCTGATCACTCCTAAGGATAGGGATCCCCCAGGGGAGGGAATGTGTAACCTCTGTGTGAATGTGTGAGTGAAAGGAACACAGTGACTGCTTGCGGTCATTGTGTCTGTGGCCCCATGGCTTCCGCTACAGTGTTTGAGTGGGTCCTAACCTGTGGTTCTGTGGAGACGTCATATGGCATAATGGTGATTCACTCCCTGTGACCAGGCCAGGCTTTATACAGGTACGCCTTAGCCAAGATGTGCCTAGGTTCCTGTAAGGGACGCAGCCAGGCAGCCACCTGAGAGAAGCCCCCACTCCTTGTCTGTCTTGCAACAAAAGAGAAAGAGGAGGAGCCAGAGCAGGGAACAGAGCCTGGGCAGGGACAAGTTTCAGAAAAGGAGTGTTGTCAATGGTGTAGGGAACGGGAGCACTGGTTAAACCAGTTAAAACATGGGAGGGTCCAAATCCAAGCCAACAGTTCTAAGGTGCACGCTGATAAATTTCCTACTTTCAGTATGCAGAGGGGTGACTAGGACTGCACCTGACACCCCACCACCATCAGTTTCTCCACCGCTGGCATCTCCACCACTCATCCACCAGTTGTGGTATGCCCAACCCCTTACCCCAGCCTTCCAGATGCCTCTGCATGAAATGCAAGGTCCGCCACAGGTTTGGGATGACGGAACCATCCAGCTGGGGCAACCTGCCCTGTATTATCAGCCTTTCTTCACCACTGACCTATTGAATTGGAAACACCATACCCCATCCTACTCAGAGAAACCACAGACCCTCATCGACCTCCTGGAATCTATCTTCCAGACTCACCGTCCCATGTGGGAAGATTGCCAACAACTCCTACTGACCCTTTTCAGTACTGAAGAATGGCATCAGATCATGACTGGAACTCGGAAGTGGCTGCAGGAACGGGTGCCCACAGGTACCCTGGATGTGGAACAATGGGCCTCAATGAGCAGTGCCCGAAACCAACCTAGAGTGGGATTTCAACGCACCAGAAGGACAAGCGACACTCAAGTGGTAACGAGAGGCTCTTCTCCAAGGAGTGCAGGAAGGGGCCAAAAAGCCGACCAACATGAACAAGGTTGCCCTAATTACCCAGAAGCCAGAAGAGTCACCCTATGACTTAGTGAGCGCCTCTGTGAGGCATACTGAATATACACACCTATTGACCCAGAGGGAGCCAAAAACCAGAGAATGGTGAATGCAGCATTCGTCAGGCAATCAGCCTCTGACATATGGAGCAAGCTGCAAAAACTTGAAGGATTCTCAGGCATGAGCATCACACAGTTAATGGAGGTGGCCCAGAAGGTGTACACCAACTGGGACCAGACTGTTCAGAGGGAGAAAGATCAGAGGATGAAGAAAAAGGCTGCCCTTCTGGCTGCTGCCTTCAGTAGAGCCGACCCGTCCAAATGGTCCAGACCCCCATGAAAGGGAGGAACCAGAGGACAGGCACTCCTGGCAAGAGACCAGTGCACCAATTGCAAGGGGTTCGGCCACTGGAAGAATGAATGCCCCCACAAGGGAAGTCACCTCTTGCAAGGGAGGGCCCCGTTCAGGACTATCCAACAGTAACTGGAAGCCCAAGAACTAGTGGGGCTCACTGGCATTGACTCTGAGTTGGGCTGACCTGATTCCTTCAATTTTGGCCCTCGGGAACACATGGTCAAGATGAAAGTAGGGGGCCAACAAATGACATTCATGGTGGACACTGGAGCAGAACACTCAGTTGTGACAACCCCCATGGCCCCACTTACAAAGTGGGAAGCAACTATAGTCGAAGCTACCGGGACTTGGGTAGCCAGACCCTTCTGCCATTCCTGGATATGCCAAATAGGGGGGCCATCAGATAAGGCACGAGGTCCTCTACATGCCAGACTATGAGGCAGACGCCATCCAGCGGACCAAGGAGCTGGAAGAGGCCAAAAAGAAGCTGGTGGAAAAAGATAAAGAGTGCGCTAACATGAGACACAACCACCAGTGGGCAGTGGAGTCCCTGCAGGCCTCCCTGGATGCTGAGGCCCAGGCCTGCAACGAAGCACTGAGGCTCAAGAAGAAGATGGAGGGTGACCTCAGTGACGTGGAGCTGCAGCTGGGCCATGCTACCTGTCAGGCCAGGGGGGCCCAGGTGGCCACATGCTGCTGCAGGCCCAGCTGAAGGAGGAGAAGGCAGGGCGGGATGAGGAGCAGCGGCTGGCAGCTGAGCTCCGAGAGCAGGCGCAGGCCCTGGAGCACCGGGCTGCGCTGCTGGCTTCTGAGCTGGAGGAGCTGCAGGCTGCGCTGGAGCAGGGTGAGGGCAGCCGGCGGCTGGTGGAGCAGGAGCTGTTGGAGGCCACCTAGCACCTCAACCTCCCGCATTCGCAGAACACAGGCCTCCAGAACCAGAAGAAGCAGCTCCAGGCGGATTTGGCCCAGCTGAGTGGGGAGGTGAATGAGGCTGCCCAGAAGAGGTAGGAGACAGAGGAGAAGGCCAAAAAGGCAGTCACCAATGCCGCCATGATGGCTAAGGAGCTGAAGAAGGAGTAGGACACAAGTGCACACCTGGAATGGATGAAGAAGACTCTGGAACAGACAGTGCGGGAGCTCCAGGGCTGGCTTGAGGAGGCTGAACAGGCTGCCCTCAGGGGTGGGAAGAAGCAGGTAGCTATGTGGGTACTAATGCAGACCGTGGGCCCCTGGCAGAGGCCAGTAGCCTATCTGTCCAACCAGCTGGACTCAGTAGCCTCAGGATGGCTGCCTTGCCTGCGAGCACTGGCAGCAACCGTCTTGCTAATCAAGGAGGTAGACAAGCTTACGCTTGGGCAAAATATCCGTGTACAAGTTCTGCACTCAGTAGTGGCTTTGATGAACACATCAGGGCACCAATGGCTTTCTAGCAGTTGGCTGGTGCAGTACCAAAGACTGCTGTGTGAAAACCCATGAGTCACCATCATTGTACCTGACAGGTAAGTTTTTACCCCTCACCCACTCCTCCTTTCTTGGTTTCCAATGTCCTTTACATTTCTTTGTGCCCATAGTTTAGCTCCTAATTACTAATTACTACATGTGGTGTTTTTTTTCCCATTCCTGAGATACTGCACTTAGGATAATGGTCTCCAGTTCTATTCAAGTTGCTGCAAAATATATTATTTTATTCCTTTTTATGATTGATTTGTAGTCTTTCTGTCCCTTTGATGTAGGCATTGAAGGCTATGAACTTCCCCCATACAACTCCTTTTTCTATATTTCATAGATTTTGAAACCTTGTGTTCCCTTTGTCTTTATGTTTGAGGAATCTTTTGATTTATATCTTAATTTCATCATTGGCCCAAGTATCACTCAGAAGCAGGTTGTTTAAATTCCATGATTTTGAATAGTTTTGAGTCTGTTTCTCTTGGAATTGATTGTTTGTTTTATTCCACTGTGTTCTGAGAAGGTACACAGTATGCTTGTTTGCTTGTTTTTTTTTTTTTTTTTGTTGTTGTTGTTGTTGTTTTTTTTAAATTTTCTGAGACTTGTTTTGTGGCATAAGATATAATCAGTTTTAGAAAATGTCTGATGTGCTGATGAGGAGAATGTGTATTCAATAGTTTTTGAGTAAATTGTTCCATAAATGTCTGTTAAGTTCATTTGTTTTGGAATCCCATTTAAGTCCAATGTTTCTTTGTTGATGTTCTGCTTCCATGATCTGTCTAGTTCTGTCAGTGAGGTATTAAAGAACTTGGCAATTATGATGTTACTGTTTATTTCTTTGATTAGATATACTAGAATTTGTTTTATGCATCTTGGAGCTCGAGCATGAGGTACGTATATATTTAGGATCCTTATATCTTCTTGTTGAATCAGTCCCTTTACCATCATATAATGACCATGTCTCTCTCTCTTTCTTTCTTTCTTTCTTTCTTTCTTTCTTTCTTTCTTTCTTTCTTTCTCTCTCTCTCTCTCTCTCTCTCTCTCTCTCTCTCTTTCTTTCTTTTTTTTATTTAAAGTATTTTTTTCCTTGTTGTGAGAATAACTAAACCTGCTGATTTGTGGCTTTCATTTGCATGGAATATTTTTTCCATCTCTTTATCTTTAGTCTGCACGAGTCCTTGTGAGTTAGATGTGTTTTATGGACACAGAAAACTGTTCCACTTGGGTTGTATTTTTAAACTTTCAGGCAGTCTGTGTCTTTCAAGTGGGGCATTAAGACCATTTACATTCAGTGTTAGTATGACATATGGGATACTGTTTTGTTCATCATGTTGGATGATACTTTATGGTTTTGATTGCCCTCTTGTGTTATTGTTTTTTAAGAGCTATGAGTTTTAACTTTTGGATGTTTTTACACTGGCTGTTAACTATTGTGCTGTTAATGTACAATGCACTTTTGAGTATTTCCAGTATCACAAGTCTAGTAGTGAAAAACTCCTTTAGTGTTTGCTTGTCTTGAAAAGTCTTTATTTCTCTGTCATTTATGAATCTTGGTTTTGCAGGATACAAAACTCTTGGCTGGCAGTTGTTCTGGTTAAGAAGACTAAAAATAGCATCCCAGTGCCTTCTGGTTTGTAAGGTCTCTGCTGAGAAGTCTGCTGTTAGCCTTGATGATTTTCACTTCCGGTTAGTTGTTGCTTTCATCGTGCAGCTTGTCAAATGATTTCCTTCATTTTTACTTTGGCCAGGTTGATGATCATGTGTATTGAAGATGTCCTATGTGCTAATAATATTCCCAGTGTTCAATGATGATCTGTCTTGTATCTGGATATTTGAATCTCTGCCAATACCAAGGAAGTTTTTCTCAATAATACCCTTGAACAGTTTTTCCATGATTTTTGCTCTTTCTTCTTCTTGCTCAGAGATACCTATAATTCATATATTGACTCACTTGACACAGTCTCATGGTTCGCTGAGTGATTTTTCATTCCTTATTCTTTTTTTCTAAATCTTTGACTGACTGGGTTAGTTTGAAAGCCTTTTCTTCAATTTCTGAGATCTTCTGCTTAGTGTAGACTATTTTTGAAGCTTTCTACTGTATTTTGAAATTTCTTAAATTCTGCTTTCATTTCTTTAAATTTTTTTTTATTCTTTCTCATGTTGTCTAGCTCCTTAGTGAATTTTTCATTTTTTTTTCATTTATGTCCTGCAATTTTTTTTTAGCTTGTGTTGGTTTTTAACTTTCTTCTTAGTCTCATTCAATTTGTTTTCCATCCATTTTCTAAATTTCTTTTCTGACATGTAGACAATTTCCTTTTGGTTAGAGTCCATTGCTGTGGATCTATTGTGATCCTTTGGGGGTACTGAATAGTTTATTTTTTTCATCTTGCCAGAGTTCTTTTGCTAGTTTCTCATCTGAAACCCCTTCTCTCATGTTACGGCAGACAGGTTTGTGGTGCACCTGTTTTCCTTTGCTGGAAACTCTTCTACTTTGTGAGAAGAAGGAAGGTCCCTAAATGGTGGTTTTTGACCTACTCTGTAAGATAAACCTTCCAGGAGAGGGGAAGAGGCACTGAGAGCCTGTAATGCAGCTATTCTGTGTTGTCCCATTCCCCTGTGAGTCCCCTCACAGTCCAAGCTGGTGCTGGATAATCTTTGTGTGGAGTGGTAGGTTGTTCCCCAGGTTGCTATTGGAAACTTGGGTGGTGGGCTGGGCAAGTTCCTCTTCATGGAAGCTGTCATTGTGGAGATTGCTTTGCCTAGGTCTCCCTATGGCAGCGACAGTGGCAGCTGTATGAGGCTATCTAGGCAGCGGTCATGGATGTCAGGGATGCTGGCCTTTGCTCCACTTAGCTCCAGGCTTGATGGCTCATGGCTAGTGGGTCACCGTAGGAAAGGTGGACTTTGGAGGTGTTCCCACCAGGTGGTGGGTAGGAGCCACAAGGGCATGGCCATGGGTAGGATGTCAGTGTAGGAGCCACATAGACAGGTCCATATGGCAGCACAAGAGTCTTGGGGGAAGAGCCAAGGGGTTAGATGACAGCTCAAGAGTCATTTTTGCAGGGCCGCAGGGCCTGTTGGCAGAGTAGGAGCCATGCAGCTAGAGCCATGGGACCAGGTGGCAGTGAGGGAGTCACAGAGGTGGGGTTGTGGCCTCAGGCCATCAGGTAGACTGGGGCTGTCCACCTTCCAGGTCCAGCTGAGGCAGTTACTCTGGGGACTCTCAGTGGCATAGTGACATTCATTTTGTTTGAAGCAACCATGGCGGTGATCAGTCACATGGCGTGTGAGCACATCCACTCTACCCACTTTTTCCCCAGCCCTGTTGGGATGATGTGGAGGCAGCTTCGGGAAATTCGAGCACTGAGTAGATCAGGTGCTCTGATCCTGAGACCTCAGAATGGTGTTGGTTGCAGTGATCTGGGAATGAAAACCACTGTGTCCCTACTGTGTCCACTGTCTGCTGTAATGTCACTGCACAGACTCCATGCAACTCCCTGATAAGTCTGGAAATCTACAATGGTAGTGGGGCCCTGCCCATAGATCAGGCCACAGTGTCCACAGAGGGAGCATGGAGCCCTGAACTTCTCTCTTTCTGTCCTTTCTCCACATGTGGATGCCTCTCCTGGGTACCTTCCAATCTTGCTGGAAGGATCACTCTGTCACCTTTTTCTTCACTCTGAGTGTGCCCTGTTGCTTCTCTAATGATTCACAATGATCCTTCCAAGAAGGCCTATCTGTAGGTGGGCATCTACCTGCAACTTTCTACCATTTCCTTGTGAGTGGCATGTGTGGGATGCTTTTTTTCCAGCATCTTGCCTCACCCCACCTCAGGCAATCATTACTTTAATACTTTCTTTTCAATGTTGGGAAAGTCATCTCAATTTTCCAACATTATTTTTTTCTTTAATCTCAATAAATGTTTCTCAACCATTAGCATGTATCAGAATCATTTGGATGGTGGATTAAAATACAGATTACTGGGCCCTACCACCAGAATTTTTCTTCCTCTTTCTCCTCTTCCTCCTCCTCCTCCACCTCTTCCACCTCCTCTTCTTCCTCTTTCACCTCCCATTCCTCCTTTTTTCTCTGTGTTACAGTAGAAATTCTCTATTCTTCACTAAAGAAATGAATGTACTTATAGTAATACTTATAGGAAAGACTTTGTTTACTGTAATTATAATTACTGTAGAAACTATTCCTCAGACTGTAGGAATAGTTGTAGGAATACTCAAGCATTTGCTGAATGTATCAATAAACCAATTTCCTCACATCTTCAAAGTCACATATGTCTATATTTATGGTTTTGTACACATCTTTAGTAGATTGTAAGACAAGTAAAATAACATTTGGGTTAATCTCTTTATTCTTTGTTCTCTGTAAACCATTCCATCATTTTTGAAAAATTATGAATGCAGTTACATTTTTTACAGGTGTTCCCTGCTAAATTTTTATCTCATAATACCTTTTCCTTAAATTCCTGTGTATGTTCATGAATTTGCAAAGGTTATTTTGAATCAAATTTAAGTTGATACCATAAAATTAAATTATAGTCATTAATTTTTGAGGTGAGTTAGACGTAATAATAAAAAAGTATAAAAGTCCCAAATTAGTTTTAACATTTTGATGTATTTCCTTCTGCTCTTGTTTTGTTTTGTGTTTAGCCTTTTACACTTTCAATTTAACAGAAAAGTTGTTTTTTTCTTAGAAAATGCATGCAATAGAATTTGAGGCCTCAGTAAATTGGATGCAAGTGAATGAATTTTGTATATTTTGTGGCTTGAGGCTACCAAAATAATTAAATCTATATAGTCATTAGCTCTGCTCATTTTCTTTGCCCTGATTCAATTTGATAACTATCTTTGGTATTCCTTTTTCTTTTTCTGAGTTTCCAGCTGGTAGTAGGCACTCACCACCTTTATGTCAAATATAGTTTTGAAAGGTCTATCTCCAGGCTTTTACATCTGTGGTTTCAGATAATATTGAAGTACTCACAGATATCCTTTTCGTTGTTGTAAATTTTCATAGCCCTTATGAATGAGCAGGTTGAACACATTCTGATTGTTTAACAACATCCAAGAAATATAAATAGCTTTGAAATTATACACAGGTAGAAAAGAGTTTGAATTTCATCTTTGCAGTTTATTAGTTATGAGATGAGGGTCAAATTACTCAACTACTCTGAAACTCTATAAAATAGAAATAATACTTCATGCATCACTATATTGATGTGAAGATTAAATGAGATGGTAGTATGCAAATACTGAGCTTAATATTTAGAAAAGTCGAAGAATCATATAGCATCTGTCTCATCACAACCTGCACATTCATAAATAACTTCCTTCTTCCTTTTCTTTATTCTCTTTAGTCTGTCAATGTTCTTATGTATTTGTCTATATGAATACACTCTTCCTATAAACATCCTTGGTTGCTATAACTCCACTATTATAGATATAGCTCTTACAAATTGCCTTGATGGTAAGTTTGGCATCTTATTGTGGTGGAATTTCATTTTTCTGTCTAAATTAAGCTACAGAAATATATATGTAAAAGATTTGGCAATAAAAAAGAATATTTATTAGTAAAAAAACCCATTTCAGAAATTCCTGGATAAACTATATCCTATTCAAAATATAAATGTCCAATCATCATGCAGTTTTATCCTAATCATTAAGAACAGAAAATATTTTTCTCACTATCTTAATGCAAAAATAAAATTAGAAGGGAGAATAATGATAGTCACTATAATATCCTGGTGACCAGCAAGGTAATTTAAGTAAAGGCTTAAGAATCTACAAGTTTAACTTTATTTTGTTATTTTTTCACATGCTAAAATGACTCTTGGATGAACCTTAATATAGTGTTATTTACATGGTATCAGAAAATATTTGCTACTTTATCTAAATCTTCAGGGTGCAGTTTTATGTCATAAACACACACACACATGCATAGCAAATGCATTTACTTGACAGAAATTTGATAAATATCAGGACAATCACATGTAATCAGTAATATTACTCTATTCATTTGAAAAGAGAAAGAAAAAATTATCTTTGATTCTAGAGGTATTTTTACTGCCCTGAATCTTGATAGATTTGCTTTTATTGATGGAATTTTTCCAAACATTTAACAACTTATATTAATGAAATTAAACTTGAATATTAAACACACTTATAAATAACACATGGAACAAAAAGGAACTCTCAAGTTTTGAACTAAGTAAAATGAAAATATAACTTATCAAAATTTATAGATGCAGTAAAAACAGTGCTTAGAAGGAAAGGTATAGCACTTCATGCATATATTAGGAAAAATCCAAAGATCTATCATCAATGATCTAAGACTCGCCTTTAGAAACTGGGAGAAAAGAGCAAATTAGATCCAAAGTAGAAGAAAAGGAATAATACAAATTAGAGCAGAAGTCAGTAAAATTGAAAACAGCAACTCAATAGAGAAAATGAACAAAACCAAAAGCTGGTTCTTTGAAAAGATCAATAAAATTGATAAGGTTCTTGTTGGGCTAGCTAAGAAAAAAGAGGGAAGACAAAAATTACTAATATCAAAAATGAAAAAGAAGACAATTTATAGACCCTCACTTATTTGCTGTGTCCTCACATGGCAGAGATACAATGAGAGCCCTGATTATCTTCATTTTTTCCTAAGGGCTCTAATGCTATCATGGAAGCACCATCCTCACAACCTCACTTAATCCTCCTGCTAAAGGCCCTTCCTTCAATGCTATCACATTGGAGCTTAAGGCTTCAAAATATGAGTTCTTAGGGAGAAATAAACATTTAGTTCACAATTCAAGGTTAATATACAATAATAATTTATTTTTTATACCAGCAATAAACAAGCATAACTTGAAATAGAAAACACATTACCATTTCAATTAGCAACATTTAATAATGAAATCCTTAGATATAAATCCAACAAAATATTTATAAAATCTATGTGGGAAAAACTACAAAGCTCTGATAAAATATATCAAATAACTAAATAAGTTGAGAGATATTCAATGTTCATAAATAGGAATATTCAATATTGCCAAGATTTTAGTCCTTCCCCATTTAATGTATAGATTTTAGTGTCTTTTTTAGTATCAAGATCAGGCTTATATGATTCTCATAACACCAATTGGGAATTTTTACTCCTCTATTTTCTGAAAAAGTCTTTTAAGAGTGCTGTACATATTTTTTAAATCATTGAAATAATTTATCAATAAAATATTTTTGGCCTAGAACTTGTAGAAAATAAAATCTGTGATTAAAATCTATATCAAATATCTTGATATATAATTGTTTATAATATTCCGTTACTATCTTTTTAATCTGTGTATAACTATACAATTATTTTCTCTTTTCTGCTATTGGTAATTTGTGTTTTCTACCTTTTTTCTTGATAATATTTTACACATTTTATTGTTGTTTCTAAAGAACCAAATTTTGGCTTAATTTTTAACTGTTTTCTATTTCTGCTTTTATCTTTATTATTTTCTTCTTACTCTTTATTTTATGTATAATTTTCTCACGTTATTCTACCATATTAATGTGTGAAATCATTTCATTGATTTTTAATCTTCTAGTATAATATAAGCAAGTAAATCTAAAAATATTTCTCTAACTCTTGCTTTACATCTATTCCACAAATTTTAATATGCTGCTTTTTGTATCATTCAGATTGAAATATAATTTTAAAATTTGACTTTAAATTAAATGACTTTAAATTTGAAAATAAATGTCTTTAAATGAAGACGTAGCTTTTATATATGGGATATCTATATATTTTATAATTGTGTTTTTTAAATGTTCAGTATTTGCATATTTTAAAGAAATCTTATTGTTTCAAATTTATACTTGAATTATATTTTGGTTATATTGTACAATATATAATGTTACATTCTTTCTAAATTATTGATACTGATTTTATTCCCCAACATATGAATTATTATCTTGGTGAACAGTCCACGTGCACTTTAAAAGAACATGTATTTTGTAGTAGTTGAATGTATATATTTTATAAAACACAATTTGATCAAATTTTTTCAAATTTATATTTTTACTGGCTTTTTTCTTTAATATTTTTATCAATTATTGAAAAGATAAATTTTCAAGCTATGTTTATGATTTTCTCTATTTACTTCTTCATTTGTATCATTTATGGTCTATGTTTAATCATTATATCTTTCCAATGCATTAATTTTTTATGATTATTAGATGCTCTAACTTATCTCTTATAAAACTCTTTATCTTAAAGTCTATTTTGTCTGATATTATAGCCACACCAGCTTTCATAAGTTTTCTATTTTCTTATACTTTCAACTAATCTCTGCATTTATATTTAAACTATGCATCATGTAGGTAGCATGTGGTGGTCCCAAGTTTTTAATTCAATTCTGACCTCTGTCTTATAAGTGGAGTGTTTATTCCATTAATATTTACTATAATATGGGTTTAGTCTACCATTTGCTAATTTTTCTGCCTTTTTTTGTATTGTGAAATATTTAAAGATTATACATATCCTCTTGTTTTAGCCATGGCTTTTATTAGTGGTTGCTCTAGGGAGGCAAAATGCAGTCTATGAAGAGTTCATATTTACCATTGAAAATAAATGTAAAATGTTCACAGCAATATAATTCCATTGACTCTCCCTTTGTGCTAATGTTGTCATATATTTTATATCTGCATATTTAAATTCACATGAAACAAGATTCTATTTTTTCTTTAAACAATCCATTACTCTCTAACAAAATGAAAATAAAAAACACAATAATCTTTTTTATTTAGCCACATAATTACCATTTGTGTAATGTTTCATTTCTTCCTTTATCTGAATTTCCATTTGATGTCATTATCGTTAAGCCTAAAGACATTCCATTAGCATCCTTTGTAGTATAGGCCTGGTAGCAACATATTTCCTCAGCTTTTGTTTATCTGAAGTGTTTTTCTTTTGACTCTCTGTGAAAAGATGACTCTGCAGAATATAGAATTCTGGATTTTACTTAGCTTTATCAGCACATTAAAGATGTTCTATTATCTTCTGTACTCTATATCTGATGAGATATTAACTATTTTCTGTAGGCCTTGATCTCACTGGTTTTAAAATTTTTTCTTTGTATTTTATTTTCACTAGTTTATCTATACTAAGTTACATATGGATTTCTCATGTTTATCTTTGTAGTGTTTACTGTGCTACTTTCATCTCATAAGTTGATGTTTAAATTTTTGAAATAAATAAATCTTACATATTTAATTATTTTTAAAACCAGTTCTACCTTTCCTCTCCTTCTGGGACTTTAATGACACTTATGATAAACATTTGAGAATCGTTTTATAAATCATCAAAACTGCTTAGTTTTTCAATTTTTTCCTGAATCTTTCTTCTCAGTCTCCAATCTGTGCTTAAGCTCATTCAGTGAAACATTTTATTTTGTGTATTTTAATTTACATTTCTATGTAATTATCATTTATATTTGATGCTTTGCATTTGGTTCTTTCTAAAACTACCATTTCTTTGCAGATATTCCCATCCATTCATTCATTGTGACTATATATACAGATATATCTAAAAATATGTATGTTTTACTTCCTTGAAAATATTTCTAATTAAAGCCCTCTTCTGACTTTTCTTGGGATATATTTCCAGTGACATATATAATTTTCTTGATTATATTCACATTTTTTCTGTTTCTATAGGTGAAGTGAGTTCCCTGTAGGCAACAAAACAGTCTTGATTCTTAAACATTCAGTCACTGTATGTCTTTTGATTGGAGAATTTAGTCCATTTTCATTCAACATTGCTATTAATAGGTACAGACTTACTACTGTCATTTGATTATTTGTTTTCTGGTTGTTTTGTTGGTCCTCTGTTCCTTTCTTTCTGTCTTCCTTTGTGTAAAAGTGATTTTCTCTGGCAGTATGTTTTAATTTCTTGCCTTTTATTTTTTGTGTATGTGTTATAGATTTTTGTTTTGCAGTTACTTTGAAGTTTTTAAATAACATCTTGTAACCAACAATTTTAAACTGATGACAATTTAACTCTGATTACAAAGAAAAGAAGAAAAACAAATAGGCAAAAACAAACAAACAAACAAAAAAACCAAACTATAGACTGAGTCTGTACTTTAAAGCCATCCTTCCTGCTGTTGGATTTTTTGTTTTCTCTATTTATACCTTTCGTACTTTCTATCTCTTAAAAAGTTATTGCAATTATTATTTTTGACAGGTTTGTCTTTTAATCTTTCTACTAAATATATGAGTTGTTTACACACCATGATTACAGTGTTATAGTATTCTGCATTCATCTATGTACTTATTACCAGAGATTTTATACCTTTAGATGATTTTTTGTTATTTAACATCCTGTCCCTTTTTTCAGATTGAAGAACTCCCATTAGGATTTTTCATAAAACAGATCTGGCACTGATGAAATCCCTAAAATTAAGGGATTTCTCCTTCATGTTCAAAGGATAGTTTTGCTAATATTCTCTATTAAAAGTTTTTTTTTTTCTTCAGCACTTTGAATTTGTTATCTCTTCTGGTATGTAAAGTTTTTGCTAAGAAGTCTTCTGTCAGACATATTGGAGCTTCTTTATATGTTATTTGCTTCTTATACTGCTTTTAAAATCCTTTCTTTATCTGTAAACTTTGAGAGTTTGATTTTTACATGCTTTGAGAAAATCTTATTTGAGTTGAATTTGCTTTGTATTCTATGATTTTCTTGTATGTAGGTATTAATATCTTTCTTTCTATTTGGAAAATTCTCTGTTATCATTTCTTTTAATAAATCTTTTTAACCTGATCTCTGCCTCTACATCCTCTTTAAGACCAATAACTCTTAGATTTGCCCTTTTGAGACTATTTTGTAGATCTTGGAAGTGTTCTTCATTTTTTGGATTGGTTTTTCTTTCTTCTCCTCTGTGTATTTTTATATAGGCTGTCTTCAAACTCACTAATTCTTTCTTCTACTTGATCAATTCTGCTATTGAGAGACTCTAATCTCTTTTCAGTTTGTCAGTTGAATTTTTCAGCTCCAGAATTACTGCTTAATATTTTTTATTATTTCAATTTTACTGTTAAATTTCTCTGATAGTATTCTGAAGTTCTTCTTTGTCTTATCTTGAAGATTGCTGAGCTTTTTCAAGAGAGCTATTTTGAATTCTCTTTTTGAAAGGTCACATATCTCTATTACTCAGGGATTGGTCACTGGTGCTTTATTTAGTTAGTTTGATGTGGTCATATTTTTATGGATGTTCTTGATGCTAATGAACACATTTATCGGTGTCTGGGCAATGATGACTTAGATATTTATTACAACCTTCACAGTCTGGGCTTGTTTTTACCATCATTCTTTAGAAGGCTTTTCACATATTTAAAGGGGGTTGAGTGTTGTAATCTAAGCCTGTGGTCACTGCAGCCATGACAGCACTAGGCGGCACCTTAAGCCCAGGGACTCTGTGATTCTTGCTGTCTCTAAGAGACACAGCCTTAGGAGTCTTGGGTAAAATAATGGATTGCCACGAAAAGTCTCTCACTCTCTTCCCTCTCTTTCTCTCAAATAAAATAAATACCTTTCTGCTCTGGGCTGCATAGAGTTTGTGGAGGGATGACGTAAGCACTCTTTTGAGATTACTATGGCTGAGACTGCACTGGGTCATACCTGGACCTCACTCAAGGTCTGTGACAACTACTGCTTGGCTACCATTGGCTTTTATTCAAAGCTCAAAAGCTTTTTAGCCAGCAGGTGGTGAATCCTGCTGATACTGGGTCTTTCCCTTCAGAACAGCAGATTCCCTTCTTCTCCAGGATGGTCCTAGAAAAGCCACTCAGGAGCTAAGACATGGAATCAGGGGCTTCAGAAATCTGTTTAGTGTTTTATTTTACTGTGGCTGAGCGATACCTAAGTTGCAAGACAAATTCCTTTGTACTCTTTCCTCTCCTTTCCTCAGGCAAAAGGAGTCTCTTCTTTAGCTGTGCTGCCTGGAGTTGGGGGAAGTGTGATGCAGTCACTCTGTTGGCCAGTCCAGCTGATGTGTGGCACACAACCCAAATCCACTGACTGCCTCCAAGTCCAGCACAGCACCAGGGCTTGTTCAAGGACTGTAGTCCTGGTGGCCTGACTGCCATTCAAATTTATTCTGGGCCCCACGCTACTTTAGTTATTGCATGGTGGAACCAGCTAGGAATCAGGTTCCTCACACTGGGGCTGAGCATTCCCCTCTGGCCCAGAGCTGGTCTAAATGCTCCCTCCATAAGTGCCAGCAGAATTCTGCCTTTGTTGCATTTCACTGTTGCAGGGCAACATTGAGTTCCAATGCAGAGTCCCACACTGGCCTTTCTCTCCCTTCCCTGAGCAAACAGATTCTCTCCCTGAGTGGTGATGACAGGGAATGGAGGAAGAGTGTGTAGACAATGCAAGACTGTCTTTCCTACTCTCTGCATCTTTCCTTGATATTATATTAAAGCCATATACTGTGATCGCTCATCCGATTTTTTTTTATTTCTTATTAAAGTGCTTTATTGCATGGATAATTGTTCAATTTGGTGTTCCTGTGGGGAGATGATCACCAGAGCATTCTATTTAGTCATCTCGCTCCATCTCCCTCTTGAGTGTCTTCTCATGAAATTTTGATGTAAATAAAAGATGCAATTAATTTACAAAATTGTCAATTTCTTTTAAAGTTAAGCATAGATTTATCCTATGATCCAGCAATTTCACTTTATCCAATAAAAATAAAAATGCTACAAAGGAATATTTATAAAAAATGTCTGTAGTAGCTTTCTTTATAAAAGCTCAGAATGGTAACAACCCACACATTTATCAACAGGATAATGGTAAAACCTATTGTCATAGTCATATAGTTATACAATGGTAAACTAATCATCAATAAAATAGAATGAGATACTGAGTCATCCATGAATAATATGAATTATGTCAATAGCATTATGTTGGGCAAAAGAATGTAGGCACAAAAAAGTACCTACAATAGCATTTATATAAAGATCATATTAAGGTAAAGAACAGAAAAATCTAACCTATAGTGATAGAAATCAAAGCCCTGGTTGTTTAAGAGGGAAGGTAACCAATTCTAAAATTGCACAAGGGACCACTCTGGGATAATAGAAATATTCTATTTATTGATTTGGGTGATGATTACATGGTATATGCATTCACCAAAACTAACAAGATATGAGCATTTCATTGTGTTAAATATTTGTTCGAAAGAAACAAAAATACTGAAGCAAATAAATTGGATATCATAATTTTCCCATTTAACTAATGGAGAGACTTAGACATTGAGAATTTAAACCACTTATTTAAGGTCATTCAACTTTAAATGGTGGAGCCAATATCAAATCCAGGTAATTCTTCATAAAGAGATGTGACTCAAAGGCTTTAATAAAATTTCTAAGGCAGAGATAATTCAGGTGCCTCAATGTCTCAGAACACAGAATTTTTACAACATTTTGTAAATAAGTATTCAGCTTGATTTCTAAGAAAATAGGGTTTGGATAGAATTTTGTTTATAGATTTGCATGGCCATATAATTCAATGTCTAAATCAGGACACATCTGAGAGTAAAAGGGCATCCCATTAATCATTACTCTGGTCAAGAGGTATAAATTTGGATTGTTCTCTGCAAAATAGAACATGTGGCCATCCTACCAATGACAAGTAATTTTTATTTTAAACACACACACACACACATACACACATACACACGCATGCGCACACACACCATCCTCAGAGATATGGAAGAGTCAAGTCTTAGAAACATGAAAGGGCTATTCATCATCCTTGAGACAGAGTGAGGTGACATCTTACATAGCTTACAAATGTTAGCCTCTCAATGACAATAAGTCTGGTATGGCTCTTCTTAAAGAATGGAAAATTATATTTTAAGTCTGAGATCCTGTATTAACTATTACAAAAATGAAAATTCACTCTCATTATTATATAACAAAGATTGAGCTAAGCTCTGATGTTCCAAAGATAAATAAAATTTCCTTTCTCTTTCATTTTGTGATCACAGTGTCTAAAGTTGTTAAATTCTAACAGGCAGAAATATGCCCAAGAGGGGTTTTAGCATTTTGCATATTGTTATGACTAGCTGAATTGTACCTCCACCACCCCAAATTTATATATTGAAGTGCTAAGCCCAAGTACCTCACAATGTGGTTGTATTAGAAGGTAAAATCTTTATAGAAGTAATTAAATTGAGTTCATTAAGGTGTGCCCTAACACAATATGACTGATGTCCTTATGTTAATAAGAAGAGAAAATTTATAAACTGTGCTGTGAAGAAAATATGGGTGCAGGTGATTTTTTTTTATCTTTTATTTTTACTTTTTTTTACTTCAAAAGAGGGTACAAAAAATAAGAGGGTACAAAAGTATTTGTTACATGGATAGACTCTTAATGCTGAAGTCAGGGCTTTCAGTGTGCCCTACACCAGGACAGTGTTCATTGTAGCAAATAGGTAAGTTTTTATCCCTCACCCCCTCGTGACCTCCCCCTACTTAATTTCCGATGTCTTTTTATGCCCATGTGCACCCATCATTTATTTAGTTCCTCTTTATTACTGAGAACAAGTGGTGTTTGTTTTCCATTCCTGAGGTACTTCATTTAGGATAATGTTCTTCAGTTCTATCCAAGTTGTTGTGAATGACATTTTTCATTCCTTTTTATGGTTGACTAGTACTTCATGGTGTATATGTATATGTGTGTGTGTGTGTGGGTGTATTACACATACACACACACTTTATTTACTCATCAGTTGATGGGCACTTAGGTTGATTCTACATCTTTCCAATTATAAATTGTGCTGTGATAAACATTTGAGTGCAGGTGTCTTTTTGATAAAATGATTAGTTTTCCTTTGGATAGACACCCAGTAGTGGGATTGCTGAATCAAATGGAACATTTACTTCTAGATCTTTGAGGAATCTCCATACTGTTTTGTTTTCCATAGAGTTTGTACTAATTTGCAGACCTACCAACAGTATACATATAAGCATACCTTTTTCTCTGCATCCATGCCAGCATCTGTTGTTTTTTGACTTTTTAATAATGGCCATTCTGACAGGGGTAAGGTGATATCTCATTTGGTTTTAATTTGCATTTCTCTGATGATTACTGATGTTGAACATTTTTTCATGTCTGTTGGCCATTTGTCTATCTTCTTTTGAAAAATATCCATTCATGTTTTATGCAATTGTAAAGATATGGAACCAACATAAATACCAACCAGCTGATGAGTGGATAAAGAAAATGTACACACACACACATACACCCTAGAATATCACTCAGTCATTGAAAAGAATGAAATGATTGTTTTGCAGCATCTTAGATGGAACTGAAGGCCATTATCCTAAGTGAAGTAATCCAGAAACAAAAAAACCAAACACCATATGTTCTCACTTATAAGTGGGAGCTAAGCAAAGTGTATGCATGGCTATACAGAGCAACATAATGGACACTGGGGACTCAGAATGGGGCCTGATGAGAGAGGGATGGGTGTGGGATGAAAAATTCCCTATTGGGTATAAGGTATGCTATTCGAGGGACAGGTACATTAATAATTTAGACTTCTCTACTGTGCAATTGATCCAGGTAACAAAAAATCATTTGTACCCCCTACATCTGTTAAAGTTAAATTAAATTTAAAAAGAATAGAATTAAATTTAAAAAAGAAGAGAAAATTTGAACACAGCCATGTACAGAGGGAAGACATGTGAAGACACAGGACAAAGATGACCATCTTTAAGTCAAGAGAGAGTCCTGAGACAGTCCTCCTCTCTTAGTCCTCAGATGGAACCAATCCTGCTGATACCTTGATCCCTAACTTATAGGCTTCAGAAATGTGAGAAAATAAATTTTGTTAATCCCCTTATTCTGTGGTATTTTGTTATAGCAACCATAGGAGAATTAAACACATAGTAAGTGCATCCCAAGAGTAATTCAATTTCCTGGCTCATGTTCTGTTTTTAAACATATTGCCATTTAGTGTTTTACATGTTAAACCAGTAATTATACACATAACAACAGAAGCACATACACATTTCTCAAACTATATAGAAATAAAATACAAATGAAAACTATATTCCATTTCTTTTCATTAGAGTCTCATATAGAAACACTATTGATGTTTTCATGTAAATATTTTCTCAAGAGAAAGATTCTTCTAATATAATACATGTGCCAAAAATGATAATGCTAAAAATTATGATGATGGTGATGGTAATGATAATGATAGGTGATTCTTATTAACTGCTTATAATGTTACAGGAAGTATTCTAAATAAACACATGCACTTATTTAATCTTCAAAATAACACCCAAGTACGATGCACAGACACATGTATGTGTCCCTTCTAGCTCTTTGTATGGGAGATATATATATATCACATATATATGATATATTACATAATTCTAATGTACATACATTTTAAATATATACAAATGGGATTATCTTACATAAAATATTTTTAGCATAATTTGTTTTTATCACATATTTTCATATCAGCACATTGAGTTTTACCTTATTTTTCAAAAATATTACAGAGTATTATATAGTCTATTTGTATCATACCTCATTTAAAACTCTACAAATTGATGATCATTTAGCTTGATTTAATCTTAGTCTCTGTTATGTTCAATGCTATAATGAACAATATGAATTCTTGCTTTTTTCATTCCTTGTTGAGTTTGTTTTTGAAAAATATTAATACCTGTTGAATTGCTGGGTTAAAGGTATGTGCATAGAAGATTTAAATAGGTACTGCCAAATATTCCTTCAAAATCTTGAAGCAGTTTAATATCTCTCTTCAGCATACAATAGTATCTTTTTTCAAGGTGAAGATTTTTATGTATTAAGTTTGGATCATATTTTTTCCCACACAGAGAGGATTTAAATGGTTTGTTGGGATTTCCTAAGAGCCAATGTTTCAGAAGTATTGTACGCTAAATTACAGAGAACACCAAGAATCTCATTGATCATTTATAATAATCCTATTGAGCATCTCATTGATTACTTATAGTAACCCTATTATCAAAAGATTGTGCTGTAATTATTGTAATGTTAATTGCATTTCCTCCTTTCTAGATTGTTTGAAAAAAATCTAGCCTCATCCCCTTTCTTAAGGCAAGTTAGCGCCAATATAACCTATAATTAAATAAAATTCATAATTATGTCTATTTTCTAGTAATATTATATCCTTTTGTATGGATTATTTTAATATGCATACAGATCTTCATTTTATTCTGGAAATATATTTTGGCAGCATATTTTAATATCTTGACCTATCATGCATTTGCACTTTGATTTAATCTTCTCTATATTCATAGCCTTGATTCCAATTATTTCTTTCAGGATTCCTTCTTATTTTCAAGGTACACATTGAATTCTGTTGGGCTCATTAACATAATATCCATTTGGAGTCCCAAGTCTGATTTTGTTTGGATGTGCATATTTGAATATGTGTATGTGATGTTTTCTCAGGAACTATAGCATGTTCATGAAAATGAAGCAAACTCATTATAAATGCAAGTCTATTTCTTTAAAAATCTTTATTTATATTATTTTAATTGACAAATCATAATTGTAGTACACTATGGAATACAATTCGATGTTTTAATATATGCATATTATGTGGATTGATTAAATCAAGCTAATTAACATATCTATCACCTCACTTGATTTTTGTAATGATGCATTTGAAATTTACTCTCAGTTATTTTAAAATATACAATATATTATTGACTGTAGTCACTCTGCTGTGAAATAGAGCTCAAAACTTATTCTTCCTGTTTTGCTTGAAAGATTGTATACTCTTTGATGAATAACTCGCAATTTCCTCATCCTTCTCAGTTTCTAGTAACTATCATTCTATTCTCTACTTTCATGAATTCAACTCTTCTTAGATTCCATATATAGGTGTAGTATTTGTCTTTTCATGCCTGACTTATTTCACTTAGCATAATGTCCTCTAGATTCATTTATGTTATTCCAAATAACAAAATTTCCTTCTTTTCTAAGACTGAATAGTATTCCAGTATGTATATGTCCATCTGTTGATAGATATTTAGGTTGACAAGACTGAAAAACTACACTTGAATTGTATTCAAATTAATGTAAAAAAATATAAACAGCAAAACTTTTGAAGCACTGTTGTACATTAATAACCTACAGATTACTATGTTTTGTAATCAATGTAATAAAACTAAGCACAGCCAACTGTTCTATGTGATTACCGTATATCGTTTCTAGCAGATTCAAGATAAGGATAGCAGAGCTGCAAACAATGGGATAGTATAAGACCTATTTATTTCAGTGAAGATTTATTGAACACCTACCATGTG
This sequence comes from Mirza zaza, assembly GCA_008750895.1. Lineage (NCBI taxonomy): Eukaryota > Metazoa > Chordata > Mammalia > Primates > Cheirogaleidae > Mirza > Mirza zaza. The sequence continues at coordinate 112,568 of VSMD01111716.1, read as the reverse complement.
GAAAACACTGTGTAAAGTTTTGTGAGTAGATCTAGGGTCTATAGCTTATATTTTTTTCCAGCAAGACACTTACCACCAAGTTATATGCACAATGAATAAATCTGTTTATAGATGCTAAATTTCAAATGCCTCAATCAAATTAAAAAGGAAATTCACATACAATGAAAAGAAACCTCACACAACCAAAAGTAATTTTTTATATTACAGACTATTCATTAAAATACTATTTTCTTTCAGAAACGACCTCTTTATTTTGATCCAATTCATTCTCTATTCAGAGAGCAGAGGAACAACCCAGTAATCCATTGCATACATATTTATTGAGAGCTTCTTCAGTAAATGCACAGCAGGCACTGTTCTTCATGTTAGAAATTCAATGATAAACAAAAATATTGTGTTCTTGTGTGATGTGAGGGAGAGAGCCAACACCAAAATTCAAAATAAATAAAAAGTCAAGTGATGGCGTATTCTATAAGGAAAAATACCTCAGGAATAGGGAGTGAGGATGGAGGTTGCTACTTTTTATAGCATAATCAGGGATATCCTGCATTCTTATTAAGATAATCAGGGATATCTTACATTTGAAGATAGATGTAAAGGCTATATAGGTGCCTATTATGTGAATTTCTGTTTCCAGAAAGATCTTTACCACCCAAGAGAAGGGTGGTCATGAAGTTTCTGAAGCAGTAGTTTCCTTTGTGATTCAAAGAACAATGAGGAGACTGATCTATCTGGAGCACAGTTGATCAGAGGGAGAGTGGTAGGAGAGGAAATCACAGAAGCTGTGAGTGGGGAGATCATGTAAGGCTTTGTTTCTGAACAGACACTGTAGTGGCCTACATGTTCATGCCCTGTATACTCCCTTCCCCTTGAGTGTGGACAGGACCTGTAATTTGATTCTCACTATTAGAAGATGGTAAAATTGAGATGTCACTCCCATGCCTACAATATGATAATATATTAATTTGTGTGTGTATGCATATAGATATATCATATATTATATATAATAAATATTTTATTAATATATGACACACATGCATAATTTTGCTAGAAGACACTATATATTCTCCTTCTCCATTAGATTTGGAGAAATAAGCTATTATGCTCTTACAGGACCTATAGAGAGGGCCATGTGTCAAGGAACTACAAGTGAACTTCAGGAGCACCAAGTGACCTGCTTCTGACAGACAGAAAGAAAAGCAGAGACTTTTCTACAGTCCTCCAACCAACAATAAACCAAAAATGAATTCTGTCAATGATCCGAGGAAGCTTGGAAGTAGATATTTTCTCATGCAAGCCTCTAATGAGACCACAGCCCCAGTCAACACTACGTTTTCAGCCTGGTGAAATCCTGAGGCAAAGAACCTAGATAAGCTATGTGCAGACACATGACCCATGGGAATTGCGAGATAATAAATGTGTGCCATTTTAAGCCTACTAAATGTATCCAGCAATAGAAAACTGATACAGGCTTTACAGACATTATAAGGAATTTGTATATCGGTGCTTTATTCAGAGTAAAACAGGAATCACTGAAGACTTTTGAGCACAGAAGTATCATGATATGATCTACATTTTAAAAGGATTACCTAGATGCCATGGTGGAAATAGACAGTAGAGGAAAGGGCAAGAATAGAGATGGGGGAGAGTTTAGACAATATTGCAATAATCTAAGGAAGACTTTTGCTGCAATATGATTATGTGGTACTAGTGGAGGTGATGTGAAGAAATTTATCAATTGTATTTTGAAAGTAGAACAGTTTTAGATGGATGAGTTTGAGAGAAGAGTCAGTAATACCTCCAAAGTTTTTGACCTAAGCAACTGATTTTCTAAGTTGCCATTGGATATGATAATCCTGACAGTTTTATTCATCATTTACTACCTGAAAGTAAGTAACATGAAGTCCATGAATAAAGAACTAAGGATATCTGCCTTTTATCATGTTCTAATCCTTTCATAACTGATAACATTGTGGGCATTAGAGTGCATATAGTCCAAGGTGTTATAGAAGTGACCAGGTACTCAGCCCCACTTGTTAATGCTTTCCTAACACCTGACATCAGTAAATTATGTAAGAAGCCTAAATATCCAGGACTCTTCATCTAGTGTTACCTTGTCATGTGTTACCTTGTCATGTGTAAACTGCAGAATAAAATTGGTAAAGTGTGATGCAAAGCAATTAACATCATAGCTGTTATTCAATTCCTATAAAGATTATTGATTAAAATAATCTCCTAGATCTCTTAACACCTCTCAGCTTCAGTTTGTTGACAAAAACCCACATCATACATTAAAGACTTAGTATGCATCTTTATACTTTATCAAAACAATGAGATGTTAATTTGCTAAAGGTTTTAATAATCAATTAAAAGAATGCAGTGAAGTTTGTGTGTATAGGACTGCCTTGTGATTAGGTACATCATTCTGTAGACTTTTGTAAAAAACAGAGCTGTAACCAGCAACATGGATCCATATCACTCTTTATTTCAATATAAAAAATAATCATTTTTGCTACTGAGAATATGTAAAATTCCTGCATGAAATCAGACATCCTCACAAAAATACCTAATAGACATCAAATTAGTGTAGTTGTCGCACCTGGCTAACATAAATACTAGCACTTAATGATGTCTAAGACAATGATGGATTTCATTCATACCAGAAACAATGATGAAAACTTTTTCCAAACTTTGTAAGAAAAATGGCTAATTATAACCAGCAAGAAGTCTATGGAATTAATTAAGGGCAATTTCTTCTCTAGGGAGTCACAGTTGCCATAATTATTCTAAGGGTTATTTTAGTCTAATTATTGAGACTAAATTTCCACCAAAAGTAGTATCTTTAAAAAAATTCATTTTTGTTTTTTCAGTAAAGATAATTTGCTCTTTTAAACATAATATAATATTTTCTATAATATTTCATTGCAAAAAATAAATACTCCTATTTCTTACTGGCCAATTCCAGGTAGATTTGACCAAAATCTAAATTCTGGGCTCACACTAAATCAAGACAAGTTATCTTTTTATCGGTTTACATCAATGCACATCCACTATCACTATATATGATATCTGATATAATTATTGGGCCAAAATTTCATGCATGAAAATTACATGTGATTATTAGATTTTAATGAAACATTTCTCCAAACAATTTGAAATACAATCAAAGGGTTTTGAAACAAATGTAATATTTAATGCCAAGCAATTTCTTCAATGTTACAAATCATCATGTTCTTTGTAATTTTCAGAAAGGAACTGCAGATTTAATTGTTACAGCTGCTTCTGCTGAAGCTGCAGCCACTCTTGCATATATTTTGATATCAAAGTCTGAGCTGTTAAGTACTGTCATATACTGCCTGTTTTTTACCCTGAAAAGTAATTTCTGTTGTTTCATGCTTTATATTTTATCTTCATCTCATCTGCCTTTTCTCTTTCCATAGCTCTGATCCCAACTACTTTCTGGTTCTTGCATTGATGAACTAAAAATGTGAATGCTGCTTAACTGCCTTTTGTGCTGGCTGTCCCCAAGTGTTAGCTAATATTCTGGCCAGAATGATTTTTTTCCCCACCAACAGAATGATGGCCCACAGAGAAGACAAAAGGTTAAACATAAAAAGGGACAAAATTTGTGTGGGTGGTCAGCAAAAATCTTTTTTTTTATTGTTTTGCTATGGGGCCTGCTCCACAAGCCATACATTTTCCTGTAATTTAAAAGAAAAGAATGTACAATAGCCCTTTTCCTTTTCAAAAAGGCTTTAAATTGGCAAACAGCCATTTTGAATGCCAGGCACATTCTGGCCATTCTACATTGACATGAGGTTGGTACATGTCCAGCAAAGAAGCAATAGTGTACATTTTCTATTCAACCAGAAACTGAACTCCGTTCCAAGAAAATCTATCTTTGTAGCCAAATAGTTAACCCTGAAATCTCTAGCTTAACAGAACTCGTAGATTTATGAACATATAATGCTAATAATGCTTGGCAAATGTTTAAACCATGTCCTATCAATTGAGATTAGGAAGCTAAGTAGACAGATTAATTGCCAGGAGAGTACTAGGTAATTGTGAGGAAATTTTTAGCCAAACTTTAGTATGTATAATAAAATCAAGTGAGGACTTCCTTTTGGGCTTACTGCAAACAGGTAGAGGGATTAAGAACCTGTTTATCCAATACAGTGTATATCTATAGCTCTGGGCTAACATGCCCACACACACACACACACACACACACACACACACACACACACAGAGCCCACATCATCATTGTTGTGTTATAAGAAGAAATTTCAGAGGTATTCTATATGTCTTTTATATATATCAAGTCTAAGGCCTTAGGATCCTTTTGTACAAGTTGGATACCAGTCCCACATAACCATACATATAGATTTGTTGTAGTTTGTCAATGAGATAGGCTGCCTAATAGCTCTAATTTATTTAACATTAAATAACTTAACTTATATATGTTTTTCCAGGTATTTATTTATTTTGTATAGATTAGATTAAAGAAATGGAATTTCTGGATGAAAGGTTGTGAGATATATATATAAATATATATATATATATGGCTTCAAAACACATTTATTTATTTTTAAAGAGTTTTTTAGTGTGTAGTTTTAGGTTTATGGCAAAATGGAGAAAAGTATATAGAAATTTCCCATATGTCCGCTGTTTCCACACATGTATCATCTCCCTTTTAATTGACATCCCAAACCAGAGTGATATGTTCGTTCCAATGAATAAACCTGCTTTGATACATCATAATCACCCAAAGTCCATAGTTTATATTAGGATTTACTCTTGGTATTGTATATTCTATGTGTCTGGTCAAATATATAACAACATATGTTCATTTTAATAATATTCTATAGAGTAGTTTCACTGCCTTAAAGTTCCTCTGTGCTCTGTCTATTCATCCCTTCTTCGGTCCGAACCTATGGTATACAGTGATCTGTTAGCTGTCTATAGCTTTGCCTTTTCCAGAATGCCATACATTTGGAATCCTACACTATATAGATTTTTCAGATTGGCTTCTTTCACTTCATAATTTGCATTTAAATTACTTCCACATTATTTTCATGGCTTGTTAGATCAAGTCCTTTTAAAGCTGAATAATATTCCATTGTTTGTATGTACCACAATTTACCTACTGAAGAACAAATATTCACCTACTGAAGAACATCTTGATTACTTCCAAATTTTAGGGATTAAAAAAAGTTACTATAAACATTCTTGTGAAGGATTTTTGTCAACAAAAGTTTTCAATTTATTTAGAGAAATACTAAGAGTTTGGTTTCTGGATCATGTGGTAAGAGTACATTTACATTCATAAGAAACTGCAAAACTGTCTTCCAAGGTGGCTTTACCATTTTGCATTCCCACAACAAATGAGAGTTCCAGTAGTTCCATATCCTCACCAGCATTTGGTGTGGTCATTGTTCTGGATTTTGGCTACTCTAATAGTTATGGAGTTATATCACATTGCTGCTTTAATTTGCAATTCTCTAATGACATATCTTATTGAGCACATTTCCTGATGATGACCTGCTCTCTATGTCTTCCTTGGAAGATTTCTGTTTAGCTCTTTTGCATATTTTTCAACGAGGTTCTTCATTTTCTTATTGTTGAATTTTAAGAGTACTTTGTATATTTTGGATTACAATGTTTTCTCAGGTGTTTCTTTTGCAAATATTTTTGCCTACTCTGTGGCTTTTCTTCTCATTTTCTTGGCATTGACTTGTGAAGAGCAGAAATTTTTAATTTTAATGAAACCTAACATTAATTATTTCTTTCATGGATTGTACCTTTGCATATAAAAAGTTATTGCCATATCAAAGATCAACTAAGTTTTCTTCCTAGCCATATTCCAGTGGTTTTATAACTTTTTGTTTTACATTTAGGTCTATGATCCATTTTGAGTTAATTTGTGAAGGGTATAAGATATGTGTTTAGATTCTTTTTTTTTTGCATGTGAATGTCCAGTTTTTTCAGCACCATTTCTTGAAAAGATTATATTTTCTCTATCATATTGCCTTTGTTCCATTATAAAAGATCAGCTGATTATAATTATGTTGGTTTACTTCTGATCTCTCTCTATTCTGTCCTATTGATCTATTTCTCTGTTTATTCACTGACAGTACACCATCTTGATCACTTTATCTTTATAGTATGTCTTAAAGTTAGGTAGTGTCAATCACTCAAGTCTGTTCATTTTCTCCAACTATTCAGTTGGCTATTGTGGGCCTTTTGCTTTTTTATATTAACTTTAGAATAAGTTGATATCCACAAAATAAATTGCTGTGATTTTGACTGGCATTATACTGAATCTATACATAAAGTTGGGAGGTAACATCTTAACAATATTAAATCTTCTTATCCATGAACACATATCTCCATTTATTTGGTTCTTTGATTTCTTTCATCTGAATTTTCTTATTTTTCTCATATGCATGTTGTATGTATTTTGTTATATGTATATAAACATATTTTTGAGGGAATGCTAATGTAAATGGTACTGTGTTTTTAATTTCAAATCCGATTTGTTCATTGCTGGTATATAGGGAAGTGATTTCTCTTTGTTTATTAATCATATATCTTGGAATTTTGCTATAATTGCTTATTTGTTCCAAGAGTTATTATTTGTTTTTCTGTTTGTTTGTTTTTAATTCTTTCAGATTTTCTACATAAATGGTCATGTCATTGGCAAACAAAGACAGTTTTGTTTTTTCCTTCCCAATCTCTATATACTTTTTATTTCCTTTTCTTATCTTTAATTGTGTTAGCTAAGACTTCTATGATATTGAAAAGAAATGATGGGAGAGGACATCATGTTTGTTACAGCTAATTGGTTTATTGTATTGTTTAAGTCTTCCATTTCCTAACTTATTTTGTCTAGTTGTTTTACCCATTATTGAGTATGGGGTATTAAAGTCTTCAATTATTATCATAGAACTGTCTATTTTGCTCTTTAGTTTGTCAACTTTTGCTTCATATGTTTTGACGATCTGCCCTACTTTCCTGTTTCTTTGCATGCCCTGTGATTTTTTTGTTGTCATTATTGTTAAAACTGGATATTTGAACCTAATAATATAGTAACACTGGAAATCAGATTCTCTCTCTTCCCAGGCATTTTTTTGTTCTTATTGTTATTGATCTTATTTATTTTTTTAATTGTTCTAGGCTGTCTGTGACAGTTGACAAGAATCAGCCTTAAGTATAAACTTAATCTCTCAGATCTTTTTTGACGCTCTGCATTTCCCTGGGTTTGCACAGTCACCTTGTAATTTTTCTCGTATATGTAGTTCTTTTTGAATATTCTAGTTTTGAATATCTTGCTTCCAAAAATGGAAAGAAAACTGAAGGAGGAAAAAGGGTACCAGATCTACCTTTAAATTTTTTGGAACTCCCTTGAGCTAGAGGTGGAGGGGTTTGTGACCATGGGATGAGGTGCAATAACCCTGGCTGCCCACTTCTTTGTACCTCTGTGATCAGAAACAGCAATCTGTGATCAGAGCATAGATTCCTGGTATTTGGAGGACAGGATCTTTTTTGTCTTTCCTGTCTACCAGAAGCTATGTGCAGGTTGCTCCAGGAATAAATTCACTGCTGCCTGCCACAGGGTTGGGAGTGGGGAATGGGTAGCTTCTACTGTGCTAAGAGTTGAAATTGATTGAAATTAACCACAATTTGCCTTCCAAGCCATCTTTTGGGTGTTGCAAGTTGTCATTAGGCTTCAGAGTTCCAAGGCAGTTACAGCGAATTCTGTCAATGCAATTGCTATCTAGGCCGGGAGACAGATTTCTATTGCTTTCTGCTGTTTTCCTCTCAGAATCCTTTTAAACTAGGTTTTCACGATAAACTGTACTCTTTCTACTGTGTAATGCTGTGTTTTATACTCTTCTTCACAGTATGGAAAGGGGCAGGACAGAGTCTTTTAGTATTTTAATTAGTCTCTACAAGGAACTTTTTACATATCATTTGGTATTTACCTAAAAGAATGTAGAGAAATTAATATCAGTCTTAGAATATAATGATCCACCAGAAAACTTTATTATGGCTATAGTACTAACTAAATAGACTGAAAGTAACAAAGAAAAAATTAAATATCAAAATTTAAAAATAGGTAAATTATTTTGTAAATGGAATTTGATTTTGATTGTTTGATTTTCTCTAGATGTTTAATACTTGCTTCATAAAATGAAATGTTTTAGTCAATTGAACTAAACGGTTGTATAAAATAATAGAAATGGCACTAACATTAGGAATCACCTAGGTTAGCCTCTTCAATTTATAAAAGAAAAAAATGAAGTCAGAATTTAAATTACTTGTGTAACATATACACACACACAAATGATAAAAGTACATAGCTAATCATTTCCTAGAAATTCTGTCCTCTAGCTCTATTCTAGATAGAGCTCTTTTTATCACACATCATTGATGATAGTTTTAGAGAACAACCAGAAAATTAAGAGTGCCAAGTACAGGGTTTTGTTTAAATAGAAAAAGGAGAAATAACATTAAACAGAGAAGAACATAAAAATCTGTCACTAACATACATCAAAACATCTCATTATTTGGAGTAGGTAGCCTACCATATGGCAGAGTCTTAATAAATGTTTAATCACAGTAAGAATTGCAATAATAAGAGCAACAAATAACAATAATTAAAGCAATCTACCACTGATTGACTCGTCTACCCTAAAATTAAAATAAATGGGAGCTCAGTACAAGGAAATGCTGTTGAAAGGTATGGTAAAATATTAGAATTCCTGAAAGACAGCCACTTGGTAAATAGTTATTAAAACATTGTGTTCTAATATATCATTACCATTTTCTAAATACATATTTTTATATATATTTTGTATTTGAAAATCAACTCCTTATAGAATGATAAATGTCTATACACATTGTTTTTTGTTTTGTTTTGTTTTTTTCTCACATATTCTCTCAGGAAGGTGTATAGATCTAACATTGCTAACATTGCTGACCTAATTATCATGGGTGTTCATGTTGGAAGCAATTTAGAGAAAGGTATAGAGTTTAATGCAGCACAACTGACCACTGAAAATCAATATGGACAGGCAAATTAAGCAAATGTAAGCTCTGAAAGGAAACAGAACCTGGGCAATTTAAGCCGCAGCCAAAGATAGGATGTAGGGTTGGCGAGGTGGTTGGTGTGTGGTTGTGGGGGACAGAGATTTTTGGATGCTGCCAAATGTTGAAAAAAATAAGTACTGAAAGCCATAGGTATGAAATAGAGTCACATTCTAATAGCTAATTTTTATTCTACCTGAATGACCACTGTAAAGATAATTTGATTAAGAAAACTTTCAAAATTGTAACAAAGTTGAAAGATTTCTAGAATGAATGCCCATTGACACACATCAGAGAGATTCTACCCTTAATGTTTTTTTATAATTGATTTTCTCACATGTGTCCATCTATTTATCATTCAATCTATCCATCAATCTATCTCATTTTTGATGTATTTGAAAGTAATTTGCATACATCAGGCACACTACGCCTTAAATATCGTTGCTGCTTGCCTCTTTTGAAAGATCAGATTTTCTTTCCAGTGGCGAAATCTTGCCTCATTTAAATTTCAAGTTCTTTGACTATTTTTGTTGTGATATTACATAAAAATGTAGGGTAAAATGCTTTACTGTAGGAGACAATACTTGAAGAATTTAATGAGTATACTGCAAGAGTAAATCTTAGAGTTAACTGTCTTGGCAACCTAACAATTAAAGATATGCATGGTGGTAAATGGTCCATAATAATTACTTTATTAATACCAAAATAATATATGAATAATATATTAATATTTCCTCAACCTATTGAATTTTATAAATTTTTTTACATCGATTTACTTATTCCTCTAAAATCTCTATGAATAAGATTTGGCAAAAATTTTCAAATCAATTTGACTTATATGGGAATTAAAGTAGAGAAAGATAATATATAGTTATATAGTTTAGTGGTTGGAAAATTCCAAATCTTGGACTAGAATCTAAGTTCTATAGCATGGAAACTAGCAAATGATTCACTGTATGTAAGGCAAGCAGGATAAACTATATATAGTATATATATAAACACACAGACTTCCTAATATCTAAATAGAATAAAGGAATGTTTATAGTTGTAGAAACCAAATAATCTTTAATAGAAGCTAGATCTCAAAGCACTGAAAAATATTTCTTATAGCATAATGCATGTTCTCTTTGGAATATTAACTACTAGAATACAAGTTTTATTTTCCTTATTGGACTAAATGTTCCCCCAAAGTGAGAGAAGTAAAAAGAACTCATTAATCACTTGGCTTTATCAATATATATTACATTAATTTCAACTTACTTGAGAAAAGTTATTATTATGTATATTTTTCAAATAAGTAGTCCATTGTTCAGAAGTTAATATAGTCAAAATAATTCATGTAATAAGATATAATGCCAAAATTTGAATGAATTCCTGTTTAATTCCTCACTCTAAAATGTGTGCCATGTTTTGATATTTTCCTATAATTTCCTTATCCAAAGACTATCTTTTTCCTTCACCTTGTTTTAATCTTTTCATATACCATAGAACCTATAAGTCTTCTCATTGTGAAATAAAAACTTAATAATATTTTTATTAAAACTCAGAAATTTTTTATCAACATTTTATTGTTTTATCTATTATTTTGATATACTTTGCATTTTATCAACACTTTCCTAAAGTGTGAGTTTTAAAAAAGCCTCTGTATTCCTAAAAGATTTTCTGCAATATTCACAGGACTATTCAACATATAATAATCTATATAAATTACAACCATATAACTATAATGTAATAATCATCAGCAACGTTCCATTTATGTATATATTACATAACTATAGAGGACTGAGAGCATCCTAAGTAATTACCAAAAGCAAGAAATAGATACAGATACATCCACCTTGATTTTGAAGGCAGACTATTGATAAACCAATAATATCTCTTACAATATATGTGGAAAGGGTAGGTAGCTGCTTTCATCAAAATTATAGAGGAAAAAATATTCTAGTTAAGATTACTGATGGACTAAAGCATAATCTATGAAAGCATAGATGCGTTGATGTCCCAATGACATGAGACCAGACAATATAAATAATAAGGAAAACAGAGCTTCCATGGAAAACACCACTACTCCTTACTGATTCCATCTATAAACTTTCATAACCTAGTATTTAAAGGAACCTTTTGAACGCCTAAAATATTAAATTATATTTATGTGAAATTTAAATGTTTTGTCACATTTTCCTCTTTAGGTTGATATAATATTGCTTTGTCATAACATAATATTTCAATGTTGGACCATGCCACCTCTAGCTTATATATCCAGTACACGACTTCCAGTTCCCAGACTGAAATATATATCAAGACTAAACTCAAATTAGGACCTTTATATAAAGTAATTATTTCAAACAAATAGAAAGTAGTCTATTTGGTAGACTATGATAGACATGAAAACACTCTTCATCCTATATCGAAACTCTTCTCTCATGTAGGCTTTCTATGGTATGTGAAATTCCTTAAATTATTCACTCCTTTGTGTGAAGTCCTTAAATATGGTGATAAGGAGGGTCACATATCAACTTATAAGCAGATATCAATACTTTACCTTAAATATCAGATTAACTCTCCTAAGGAGTAAGTTACATTATTTGCATTGCCATAACATTTTATACATACCTCCATTTTGTTATTCACCATTTTTTAGAAGAAAAATATTAGTGAATGTATGTGTATATTCAAATGATTAAGTGAAAAAAATAAAGTTGATGGGTTCATTGTTTTTGAAGCTTGGTGCCTATCATTTGTCTTGGATGTGAAATGTCCTCAGTTAATAACTATTGAGATGAAGAGAACTTTGAGCATGGGAAATGATATAGGTTGATCTCTTGTATTGAGGGCAGAGACAGAGGTCAAACTCCTGTAGAATAAGGACATCAATGTAGACAATCCTGTTCAAGCATTAAGGAGTATGGGGTGGAATAAAGCATGGTAATTCTCAAATTTTGTTTGCTTTTACATATACACAGTTAGCAACAGAATTTATGGATCCAAAAAAGGCAATTCATCCTGTCATCTCCTTGAATGCCATTGTACTTTTTGTGAACAGAGCTGTTAACAGTTTTAACACCCTGTAAACTCAGGCAAAAGTCATTCAATACCATTTCAGCCTGATTCTAATCATTTGTAAAAAGCTTGCTGTTCATAACAAACACCTCTAAAATGAAAGCTTATGTTTTCAGAGGAGACTTTAGTTTTCAATGTGTTTGTTTATCTCCATTTCCCCATGATGTAAACACAACCTGTTTTTAAGATGTCAAAAACCTATAATGATCAACAGCACTATGTGCATTAAAACATTTAGTTTCCACAGAACTTAAATAATATATTGCTACAAGGCAGAGAGTGTTCGTGCTATAGAATTTCATTAGGTGTATTACATTTTCCCAATACATGGCTTTACAAATACATTTTAACATTGAACTAACCGTGTAATAAATTCTCCTTTGCTTTAAATGGAAGACTATTTTTGTAGGAAGAAATTTTAAATAAATGTTATTTTTGTGAGTGTGATTGTCTATGCAAGTGTAATTCTAGTGTTGGGGTTTTACTTTTCTGTTTTAGAGTACTGCATACTTGTAAATATTTTTATAGATATTATTAAATTCATAAGACCATAAAGTTGGGTTGAATTTAGGAAGAGATATTATCGTGAGGAAAAATATCTTGGGGGAGAGAGTCTTATATACCTTTGCCAACTGTGTTTGGCATGTAATTTCCATCTTAAATATGCTTTTGGTATCCAAATGGCTTGAGAACAATTTGTTTTGCATGATGGAACATTAGAGAAGATACCCTAAAACTTTTCACTACCTAAAACTTCTTATACTAGCAGCAGCTTTATTAGGAAAAGAAAAAAAAAAAAACTAGCTGAGAAATAAAGTGCAAAAAAAGAGACAAGCAAGTTTTAGCCTACCTTCCTCTCTGAGCCACAACAGTGACTCAGTCTCTTATATGACAGCTGAGGGTTGTTGAACTTGCAGCAGTGTCAATGGAATTAGTTAATGCAGAGCACCTTTTTCCAGCAATGAAATAGACAACATACTGTGAATATACATGCAGAGAAGGTAAAATATATTTTATATTATACATACATGCATCACACAGATATATGCAAATATATGAATAATAAAGATGACTATGTACAATTTTTATTTGTGAATTAAAAAAAAGTTTAAAAAGAACTTAAATGATCTGATAAAAAATAAAAACTTCATGTATGGTGTGAAAAAAAAAAGAATTTATTTGGTGTATGTTCATGCCTAAATACACCCTGAAATTAGGCAGGAAAAATCCACTTCAAAGACCTGAGTCTTAACTTCTAATAATCATATAAATGGTTGAGTCGTTCATCTAAAAGCTATGAGTGATATTTATTAAATAATTAATAAAATGACAAAAAGTAAGTTATATAGTGCATAAACTTAGATGATTTTATTAGAAATCAACAGATAGTATCTAGTTTATGTGTGAAAGAGAGTTTATTAAAACTACATAAGGGTGGTTCATAAAATGAAATAATAAACAATAAAATCCTCAATCTTGTCCACCACTGCTACTGTCCAACTGTCACATAACAATAGCAACAAGACTGATGTTTTCCCAACATGCCTCAATTATTTTTTCCTTGTTTAAAACCTTCATGTGACTTCCTATTAAAACTAGAATAAAATCCAATTTTCCCATGTAGCTAACGGCACCTTACTTGACCTGGTCTGTCTCCCTGCTTGCTTTCCTTCTTTTCTACCATAATACTCTATTAAAACTGACATTCTTTCATTCCCTAGAAAATTCCTGTCTCATTCTCATATTAGGACATTTTGTTCTATCTTTCTGGAATACCCAACCTAAGTGCCCATCAATAGATGAGTGGATAAAGAAAATGTGGTATTATGCACTATGGAGTACTACTCGGGCATAAAAATAAATGAAATAATGTCTTTCGCAGAAACTTTGATGGAACTGGAGCACAGTATCTTAAGTATCTCAGGTATGGAAAAACAGATACCACATATTATCATTATAAATGGGAGTTAAGGAAGGATATATATGATCATAAAGAGCAGTAATGGACGTTGGAAACTAAGAACAGGGATGGCTGGAAAGGAGTTGAGGGAAAAAGTCTGCCTCTTGAGTACAGTGTACAGTATTCTGGTGATGGGTATACTGAAAGCCCTGACTTCAGCATGATACTATTTATCCACAAAACAAAAAACACTTGTACAGCATACATTTTTAAAATAAAAAATAAATAAGCAAATAAATAAAAGTAGTGTTTAGAAAATATTCAATATAGAAATAATAACAATATTGACTTAAAATTACCTTTTAAATTGCATCAGCTATATTTTCTTCATATTTTTATTAAATAACATGTTCTACTAAAGATGTTTAAATATCTCAAAGGTGTCAATGAATCTGCAATTTTTGTTCCTGATTAAATCAACTGATCCTAAATAGTGTAATTTCTTAATTGTTTATAGATTTAAAGCTTCTAGAGAATTTTCTTAATTGGCTTTTAGGCTATTCTATTTTTAATGGGTGTTGTTCACAAGATGAAACAGCTCCCACTGATATAACCAGAAGAGAAAAAGTAGGAAAACAGAAGTAGCATGTATATGTACTTGATTCTCATTCCTTGATACATTCTCTCTTATTCATCCATGTGGTAAAGCTTTCTTTGAACCCAATGAGTGTTCTTTGTGATGCAGTGATATACGGGAGTACAGAAGTGATGAGAGTTCAGCACATGGAGTGAAGACTAGAAATCTTTTGCCTTCAAAAGAATTCAGTCTTCAAAGTTATCTCTCCCTTCAATGATAGACTTAAGACCAAAGGACAGAGTATCAAAGAAAAGGCCAAGGAAGTAGTTGAGCAAATGAAATTCTCACATTAGAAATGGAGGCAAAAAAAGTTTTTACATTTAAGCAGCAGAAATCTCAGAATTTTTCCTGTCAAAACAATACAATTAGATTCAGTCTCAGAACTCATGAAAACAGCTTTCACACTGTCATAGTCTTAACAAACTCACAGGCATTTTCACCTTGAGATTCATAATACAGACTGATATCAAAAGGCATTTATGCAAATGGACCTGTAGGTAGTGAGGTTCAATTCTTCTGGGACCTACTGAATATAGAAAGAATGCCTCTCAGAATTTTCTGACTAAATAATGGGAGGTGGAAACATTTATCCATTACTAATCACATCCCCTTAGTTGAATCTTGACACTTGGGATGTTAATACCTCTACAAGTTTTCTGTGTAAGTTTGTTATACTCGGGATTCGCAAGGCCGCAGGACAGAGAGACAGAGTCACCGAGGCTGTAATTACCAAAAGGAGTTTTATTGTCTAGCTCGAGCTAGGGTCCGAGCCCCCAGAGTGCCAAAGCAGTGGCCTCTTCTCCGGGCAAGGACCCTCCTTTGTGTGCAAGCCTCTTTTTATAACTTCGCTACCTACATACTGGTCAAGCATCCACCCCACAGTGATTTTTTTTATTTTTTATTACTTCAGCCTGCCCCTGATAGGCCCTAACCTGTTCCGGGTCCTAGCTGAGAGACTCAGGTTTCCGCTCTCTTTGTCTTTCTCCTCTGCATCCCATAATATACTCATGATGCCTTGCGGTAGGCAATTAAGCAGTAAACAGCAGCTGGAAGGTGTCTGTTCCTTATAGCCCAGTATCTTACAAGTTCTGCCATTCTCTGCAGTGTCTGAAGAGCCCTAAGGCAAGAAGCAGATACACAGCACACAAACTAGAGATAAGATGCTGTCAAGCCGAAGTGAGTTCAAGCCTTCACGGAACAGTCTATTCCCAATGCCTGAAATTAGAGTTGGGAGTGAGAAAATGTGATTCTAAGTAGCAAAGGTACTTGAAGAAGTCTACCACTTGCACCATGCTTGTATGCAAATGGTTTTCATATAAAGATTCTCAAGCCAATGAGACTTTAAGGGGGTGAAATCTCTGCAAAGGACTTAATACACAATAATTAGAAAGACATGGTGTAGACCTCAGTGCTGCAACTGTTAATGACAGGCATCATCTTCCTTTTCTGCTACCTCTTCTGGATTTCCATCACTCTCAACAAGGGCTGTAGATGGAAAAATGTGTTTGCCTAATGTTGCGACTGAAAACTTCATGCTTGTGAGGTCAGGGTTCTTATTTGCCTTGCCTTTATTACTCTATATTTTCTGCTGTTATCCACTCACCATTTTCACTAAGCATGGAAGCAACAGGGAATTCAACACTGAATTTCTCAAGTTCACACATGCATCCATTGTGTATCACCAATCCTAGCTGCTCATGGTAATCACAGTTTATTTCCTCTGCCAGTAGAGTAATTTCTTTATTTGTCTTCTGGTCAAATGGCCTGAGGAACACAAAGTAACAAAGTGGTTACTTTAGCTTCAGATTTAAGTATTTATCATAGGTGTTCTACTTTACCAAGCAGATCCCTCTTCAGGATTTTTGCCCACAGTTCGAGGAAATTTATTTGTCAATAGGCAGTCTTTTGGGGGACTTGCCCTGGCTGAAAAGAGAACTATTTTCTAAAAGTTATGTTTTTTTTTTTTTTTTTTTCCCTAGGAAAGCCTACATTCAAGGTGGGGTCAATGCACGGGTTTAAAGGTCCAGCCACTTCACCCCAAAGTTTGACAACTATAAAGGCAATCTTAGCTTCATAGACCTTCATGAAATATGCTAAATCATGATTATGAGAGCATTGCAGCCCAACTTATTCCTCTGTCCAAAACTGTTTTCCTTTCTTCCTCTAGAGATACTTATCCAGAGAATACTCTTTAATAAACTTTCTACATGCTAACCTCCAACTCAGAGTGTTTCCTTGGGACCCAATCTGTAGTACTTGATGCAAGTTATGGTCCAACAAAACAGTGAGAAAGTGGGATTTTGGAACTAAATCATACATTGTATGGCTAGAAATAGGGTCCACATTATAAAAGTAGTTCACATACTACCTGGCACAAGATAACATTGGAATTCTTTAATATTTACTTGTGGCAAACTGGAAAAATTATCCTAATGATTGGGATAAATATCAATTATAAGGACAATGGAAGTGATGGAATTGAGTGGCTATGGCTAGGCCAAACTGATGTTTTGAGGAAAGCTAATGAAATACTGAGGATGATTAGTCTTTAAAGTCGATGGCATAGAAACTTGATGGCAGTGCATAAAAAACTCATCTGCAGATGTAGGACAAAGATTGCTAAGAAAATAAATAATTAGTATTGCAGAGCTCCAGATAAATTCCCAGTACTCACATGTCTGATATGCCAAGATTAGGGCCCTGAATGAAAAAGAATGGAACCCTAAGATATAGGGCAAAGAAACTGATGCAATAAAAATCTTTAATCCCCAGATTTTTTTAACTGAAGTTACAATGTTGGTGCAATCTTCTCAGTCAGAGGCTAGAACTTCACTCTATCTTCAGTGTGATGCAGAAGTTTCTAATCTACAAAAATGAACATTAAAACAAAGTAACAAAACAAAACAAAACAAAACAAAAAAACACATGCATCTACCCAGGAAAATCTTCTCCTCTGACATTTCATCAGTCCACTTGTTCAATAATTAGGGTTAAGTCACAACATAACCCCACTGAAGAAGTGCTAGAATTGCTAGAAGAGCATGGAGTTTATACTCTAAAGTTGCTGCAGGACTTAACACATCTACTGGAAGCAGCCAGGAGAGAATATATAAAACTATAATATTAGAATGTATAATCAAAAGGTACAGAACATAAAATTATTTAACATAATATTTATAATATGAGAGTTCTTTCCTGGGTGGAACATCAAATCTTGACATCAATACCAGGAGACAATGATAGAACAGGATTAGGATATCTTTTATAGACTTAGAAAAAGTGATGACAATCAAAGTGAAATAGAAGTGCCAGAATTGCAAAAACAATTCAAAAATCATACATAATTAAACATGTCAGAATGTATTTTTACGTAAAACTGGTTAACCTACAAGAGGACTACGTTCTGCAGGACGTCTTAGAGGACATCACATTTAACAAAGCATCAAAAAGGACAAAAGCATCATTGTGGAGCTAAGTTCAGTAGTTGCTCTACTCAGTAGGTAAAGGCTGATGGCAAATATGTGGTTATAGAACTTGGTTCATTGATAGGAATGGATATTATAAAATCTGAGAAGAATAGAGGTCAGGTAGCAGTACTGGACCATCAGTGGACAGTTGGGTATAATTATAATAATAGTTAGCAAGGCTGAATTGGCAGCTAGGGTACATGGCCCACTGAGAACCATAGAGGTGGTTAACAGAACATGCATCCTGAGGAGTGCACTAGATGCTTAGCCCATCTATTTATGGTATTTATTGGTGCATAATATGACATTTCTTGCTCAATCCATTTAACCAGACAGAATCAAGAATGCATGATTAGGAGGCTGAAAGTAGTAACCCCAGGAACAATTCATTATTCGCTGTCCACATTCTGAACCCAAGCCAGTTTTCAGAATAAGAATCATTCACAGAGTAGAGACCATGTCCCCCAAAAGAAGGATTGTGTAGTTCCATAGCAAATGTGTATGCTAATGATTATCCTCATCTTTCCCCCAAACAGATCTATGGCCATATACTCCTGTAACCATACCTCAAGTCTATGAGAAACCCAAACATTTCAAGGATGACTGGACCCTGGATACAAATTTTGACCTTAGTACTTTAAATATCAAGGTATCATTTTATTCCTGTTAGATTGAGAAAATGCGTAATAAATGGAGACAAAGTTAAGGTCTGAGCCACACTGGGTCCACTAATCTTTTCTCTGGCTCTCAAATAATTAAAATTGAAATATAGATATCTGTCACAACCCTCACATTGATCATTTTGCCTATGATATAAAGCTATTATAGTTAAGGAAGGCCAATAGGAAGCCTCTGAAAATGGAACCCCAACCCGAGGCAACATAATCAATCAAAATCAATATCCCATTCCAGATGGAATATCAATATTCCATTCCAGAGGGAATGGTAAACATTGGTGCTACTCTTAAAGATACACAGGATGCAGGGATTGTGGTAATCATCACATTTTACAAGTCCGATCTTTGGTAAAACCGGAAGAAGCCTGGGAGATGATAGCAAACTATTGAAATCTCAAATCAGTGGTAGCTCCAATAACAACTTCTGTCAGATGTGGTACTTTTTTCTAGAACCACACAGCAGCTTCTACTGTGGCTACTACTAGTTTGAGTTTTCAGTAGTCTTCTATCATCTGTTAAGATTCTTCTGATATTTTCAGGCACTTATTATGTGGCCAGCCATCACTCTGGTGACAGTACCCTTTTCCATCTCTATCATGAAGGAGAGTGAGAAACAACTTACATTCACTTGGAATAGATAGGAGTATGTATATACAAAGCCTAAGTTAGCATCATTTATCAAGGGTTTAAGACTATTGGGTATACTGCCCTGGGATTTGAATTAGTGGTACATCAGACCCAGCGATTAATGTACAGAAAAGGAAGTAAGGAAGTATGAGTGTGAGTGTGCAACTGGTTTTATCACATGTGGTATCACACAGAATTATCTGGCCTGAAAGAAGCTCATTTAAAGGCATAGCAGAGGCACCATCCTGGAGGTAACAACCTACAATTATAGGATGCCATCTTCGGGGCACTGCACATGCAAAATCACTAAATATTATGTAGTTCTATTCCCAGATAGGTAGAGTACTTGAGTTCAGAACCCAAAGGATGGAAATAGTCACAGTAACCCATTTGAGGAATTCGTTCCCTGTTACACAATAGGAATAGGCCCTGCATGTTTAGAGGTCCTGGATCCAAAAAGAGGAATCCATTATTAAAAGTTATTTGACAGTAAAAATATCCCCATGGTGTTATGCAGTATCCTGTGTCAGTGAATTGGTTAACAAGCCCTCCCATAGAGTGCTGACAGGAACACCAAGGTCCTGAAAGGCAAACTGATGTCTGGAGTTGCTATCAATTCTGAAAAGTATGAATTGCTCCTTTTATTGGGAAAAGGTATGACATAATCATTTTGCTATTAAAAAGCTAGCTAGCATCCTTGAGTGATTATATTATACAAAAGGATTTGTTACTAATAGGCTAAGCTTTGACCAATCTGTGTTACTAAAGCAGCACTGGGAAGAAGGAGCCTATGCTTTTGTGCTTGGGTATACCCAACAGCACAGCCATCACAGGCGCTCCATTCATGGGCTAAGTGAGCCAACACTCATCGTGTGTCTGAGGAATGATGTAGAGGAGATTTTATATCCACAGGATGAGTTACTCTGTACACCTCATTGTCAAATATCTCCTTTGTGGAAGATTCTTTCTGGTGCTAAATAATGTGAGCTACAATTGTCTCCCCATTTCACATCTATTGTCATAGGTCCATTAACTTGCCTCTTCCCCGCACTTTCTTATCTCGGATCCTCCAGTTTCCCTCCATTCAGATTACTGACCAGCCAACCAAGTCATTTTCTTTGGCCAGGTTTGTATAATTTTCTACACACACACACACACACACACACACACACACACACACACACTTCTCCAAACTATTCTCACTCCATATATAATACATGACTAGTTGAAGTATTCAAAGATCTATTGATACAGGAAACTTTTCTTCAACTCTGTTCTTTTGGCTGCCCCTGAAAGTAGAACCATGCTCTGAGTGGAGCAGTAGTCAATCAGACTAATTAAGACAACCTGTTATCAATCAGGCCTCAGTGTGTCTCCTTCTCCAGAAATTTGTCATAGAAGTCCTTGTGTAAGGCAAATGATGAGCACTGAAGGAGTGATGTTGTTGCACTAGCGATAGAGAACATGGGCCACCTGCTCATGAAATTTATTGGTGTTCCCTGAAATATTTGAGGAATTATCTCAAATGTACCATTTTTCTGTGATATAAGACATTGCTGTTGCGCTTACTTGATCTCCTGTCTATGTGAATCGAAAGCACCAAGTTTATAATGTGCAGCCCTGGGCATATCACCACTTGATGATCAATAGTCAGGCTCTCAACCTCTACAATGGCCTAATGTTATTCTAAGAGTTGTTATTCAAATGGCATTTATCTTATAAATGTCCAAATCATGCTTTTTCTCCAGAATCTTAGAGAAATCTTTGCTATAAATTTCCTACATATTTCACTTTCTAGCACATGTGTATTAAAAGGTCGACCAGAGTATTTGCCAATTCATATTCACCATGTTCAATTTTCATGTCATCACTACAATGGATCACTGCATAAAAATTTAAAATGATCAAGAGTCCTATGACCCCAGAGACAAAAAATAGTGTATTTATTACTTTAGTTTCCATATAACAGGGAACTTCTTTGGCCTTCTTATTTAATCGAATTGAAAATAAGGCATTTGGCAAGTCAATAGGCACATACTAAAGATCAGAAGCTATATTGATTTGTTTCTGTACAGATTTCACATTAAACATAGTATCCATAATCCATATGGATTTTAAAAGTACTAAACTGTGAATTGTATGTGGGATCACCTACTTTGCCTCCTTTAGTCTCGAAGAGTGTTGGTAATCTCTGAAATTCCCCTGAGATGCAGTATTGCTTCTGATGTACAACAATCTTGACTGGGCAATTCAGGGACTTCTATTGCACTTTGAACAGTGTCTTCATAGACAAGGAAACAAGTACTGAGCTTCTGCAAAATATCTAAGTATTTCCAAACCAAGTATTCACACGATAACTGAAGAAACAATCGACATAATAACATCTCTTTAGAGTGGACTTTGGCTGGGGATTCCAGGTATCATCTGGCTTTCATAATTTTCTCTAAAATTGGAGGAAGAAATAAATAGTATTTGAGTTTACCTGATATCAGTGTTATTTCCAACAGTCTTTGAGTTGTTTGGGTATTCCTCTTTTCCTAATAAAAGTTGCTCTGTATATTTTTGTGATATTTCAGAGAACGTATATCTTCATCATCCTATACAATCAATAATCAATGGGCTTTCAGCTTTGCTATCTGAATTCTTCATTTTGTATTTGCAATAATCAATGAATATATTATACCATCCTCTTTCTATACTTCTCCAATTTTTTTAATGTTCATTATTTCTACTTCATTGACACATATTACATTGAAATGTTTTCCTTTCATCTTTGTCTCTGTCTTTGTTTTGATCTTAAAATTACAATTATTAATAGTTATATTAAATGCCCACCATTAATAATTTTGCTAAAGTTTTCTCAGACCTCTTTTGGTTGAAGGAAGCACAATCTCTAGTAGATCTTTTAAGAAAACTCAAGTACGCAGTGTTATTTTAATTCTTACATATTCACAACTATGTTTTTTATTAATTACCTTAATTAATTAAGGTAATTAATACCTTAATTAGGAGAAGAGTTTTGAAGGATATTGTATTCTTGTGTCAGACCTTTATTTCTTGAATTATTTGAGCATGCTTCATTGTTATCATGATTAACACGTTACTCTGGAATCTGATGTTGGTATAGTTCTCTTGCTAACTTGTGTGTGTATGTACACATATATACAAATAGCAGAAAAATGATATCAGAATTTCATATGACCTTACTAACACTGGTTGCAGCTTTTATGCTAATATTAATAGTTATTGGTATATTTCCTTTAGCCAATTGTTTATACTTAATTATAGCTACTAGTATATCGAAGCATTTTTCACATTATACAAAATCATTTCTGATAATTTAACAACCACAGACGCATATTTTAAACTAATTAAATGAACTTGGATATAGGATAAACAAATTGCTTTAAGTCACTAAGTTTTATAGTGGTTTGTTATAAAGCAAGAGCTACCTGATATAGAACTGGGACCTAGAAAAAGGTGTTGCCATAACAAAAACCTAAAATATGTGGTATTGACATTGGGCAGTAGATGGGAAGATTAAAGAAGATTACTAGAAAATGGCAAATCACATTATATGACCCTGAAGCAATTTACCATAAAGCAGGTTACCTCTTGTAAATTGAAATACATTCAGTGAACTTTTGGAATTAAGCAATGAAATTTTGAGGCAGAATGTTGAAAGTGCCAGCTAGCAGTTTTTGTAGGATGACTATCTTTTATCCAAAATGCTTGGGACAGATTTCAATTTTGGGGGTTTTCTGAAACATTTGCATATACATAATGAGATATCTTGGGGATAGGGCTGAAGTCTAAACACGAAATTCATTTATGTTTCATGTACACTATATATACATGGCCTAAAGAAAATTTTATACAATATTTTAAATAATTTTGCACATGGAACAGGTTGTTGTTAAGTACTTGTGCATGAAATTTTCCACTTATGGTATCATGTTGGTGTTCAGGAAGTTTCAGATTTTGGATCATTTCAGATTTTTAGATTAGGAATGCTCAACCTATATTCCTGTATGTTAATATCCCAAAATATAGAAGGCTTAAAGAAAAATTGTCCAAATTGCAAGCATAATTTAAAAAGAATATAGAAGAGTCAGAACTTACTGAGTTGGAAAATAATATAGTTTCTCATATTTAGCTTCTCAGATACAACATCATATAGAGGGTGCTATTGGATAGGTATGAGCTCAACCTAAAAATCAAATATGCTGATGTAGAACCTTTCCCTTTTGTAAAACTTCTGAAATAATTAAGGTGATTCCCAGTAGAAACTCTTGCAAACAAGGGCTTATAGGAATCATTAGACCAGCAGCCTACAACAAAAGGTTATTCACTTACATGTAAGTAGCTTTGATTAAATCTGAACAAGTATAGTCTAAAATGAACTCTGGGGTTGAATCAGATTCATAGGCAGATAATAACATTTTTTGGAGAGTTGTTAAAAGTGCCATCAGTCTGTACTAAATGACACTGAGATTGTTCAAAATTCAATAATTAAAAAATAAAAAAATAAAAAAACAAACACAAAACTCATCATGACCCTCCAATTTTCTATAGAATAAAGTTTCTCAAGAGGCCTATTTCCCAACTGCATTTAAAATGTGGTCAAGGTGGGAAAAAAAAACATATCCCAGACACTGGAGCCAAAAGCAATGGAGAACAATGACTAAGGGATACGCCAAAGAAGCAGAGCTCTAACCAAGGCCTATTCTCTTCCCCTAGAGAAAAAAGAACAGGTACTCTTGACTATTGAAGCCTCAAAATTACACTGGATCAGAGTCATTTAGGTGCCTTCCTTTCCTTTCCTTTTTGAATAGAAATGTTTATTGCTGTTATTCTGTTCATGCTTTGCTATTGTATATAGAGCATTAAAGTGCGGGAAAATAAGATGTCTTTTTGGTTCATAGGAGTCTGAATCAGAAAAAGCCATATCTGAAGAACTACATTCAGATCTGATGTAGACCATGATATCCGGGGTCACTGAGACTGCTGTCATGATTGGACATGACTTTTGGGAATCCTGAGATAGGGCTAACTATATATGAGAGATTCATGAATGATTGGGGTCAAAGATTAGACTTGACAGTATGGTTTTAAACACAGTCTCAATTTTCTCCACCTTCCTTCTTCTTCTTCTTCTTTTTTTTTTTTTGAGACAGAGTCTCTCTCTGCTGCCGGGCTAGAGTGCTGTGGGGTTAGCCTAGCTCACAGCAACCTCAAACTCCTGGGCTTAAGCAATCTTTCTGCTTCTGCGTCTCTAGTAGCTGGGACTACAGGCATGTGCCACCATGCCCGGCTATATATTTTAGTTGGCCAATTAATTTCTTTCTATTTTTAGTAGAGATGGGGTCTCGCTCTTTCTCAGGCTGGTTTCAAATTCCTGACCTGGAGCAATCCACCCGCCTTGCCTCAGAGAGTGGAGAGTGCTAGGATTACAGGTGTGAGCCATCGCGCCCAATTTGCACCCCCCCCTGCCCCCCCGACACACATTATGGCAATGTGACTATGTAGCTCTTCCCATCAAAAGGTGTAATCTACTTCCCTCTGACTTAAATCTGGGAGGGCCAATAAATTGCAACAGAAGTGATGATGCTCCCACAAGCTTGTGAGACTGAAGAAAACTCTCAAAGTGTCACAGCTACTTTCAGAATTAAACTATCAGCACATACTGAAAAGGCTAATACGAGAAGATGAGTGCAGGAACTGAAAATGTATGAAATATTTTCCATGCATCAGATCTTATGATTTGTTGACTTATTTCTTTTTAAAGTTGGGACATCGTTATATCAATTTCCAGGCTAACTTCCTTATTTCATAAAACATATTTAAACTTTGAACTCAAATCCAAAAAAGTGTCTTCTTTAATTCTGCTGCCATGTTGATTGCTGTTAAGTTGTCATTTATAGTCATCAAAATCCTGGGTGTTTGCCTCTCTCCCTCTGTTTTTTTTTTTTAATTTCAGTATTATTACACTAAATGTTTGCTTGTACATTCGAAAGACTAGCACGTTGCTGACATATTCATTATGATCTGCAATAAGAAATAAATATGTACACCCTAAAGTTCTTCAACAGATTCCCAGATGTTTCTAACATATGCAATATTAGAAAAGATAGGCTAGCAATGAAGATATATACATTAAATTGCTTTTCTAACATCACTCAGTGAAACACTTTTCTAACAACTGGTTCAAGTCTAGTAAACTCATTTCTTGATAATCTCTGAAATTAAACGCCAGAGCAAAGAAATTTAGAGAAATATGCAGAGGCAATATAGTCTTTCTATTAATATGTTCTGCTAAATTCATTGACTGTGTAAGAGATGAACCAGAATGATTTTTTCTTATAAGAACTAATTTTCCTTGTGTAAATTTGTTTAAATAAAACTAATAAAATTTTGACATGGGTTGGATTTTTCTTCTTTTCTTTGCCACAAGCAAGAACATTGACTTTCATGACATTTTCTCCCTCAGAAGACTGATCAACTCTTTACAATTTATGCACTGATTGAAAGGTTGAAAATATTGTTTAATATTGGCTCAATGCAATATTATCTGAAATTTAGTGACTTACTTTATTAAGCTGAATCCTGTGCTTGATTTGTTACTTTCCATGAAGAAATAATGGTACATTTAAAGAGTAGAAAAGTTTTACTTCTGTTCGTATTAATGTACCAAAGGAATTATGTTAGTGTTTTAGGAAAATAGAAAATAAAAGAATGTTTAAATTTTAAAATCATTCAATAGGTTTCTTAAATCTTAACAAATATGTAATTAATTATGTGTGTATATATTTTATATATATTATATATTTATATTTTTATACATATGTATAATAAGAGCTACCACCTACAGAAATTAAAAGAAGCCACAAAATAAAATATGCTACTGGAAGGATTATTTTTGAGGAAAAAATTAAAAATAATTAATAAAGGGTATGTGTATCTATTTCTTAAGGAAGT
Source organism: Mirza zaza (assembly GCA_008750895.1). Classification (NCBI taxonomy): domain Eukaryota; kingdom Metazoa; phylum Chordata; class Mammalia; order Primates; family Cheirogaleidae; genus Mirza; species Mirza zaza. The sequence goes on along the minus strand of VSMD01111716.1, from coordinate 86,132 downwards.
ACTATTTTGCTAGACTTGATCAGTGTTTCCTGAAACAATTCAAATAATACAAATACATACTACCAGTGTACATAAAAATGATGCATAGAGACATAGAGTGGAAAAAAGAGAAAGAAAATGATGACTATATTTGGAAAGAATACAAGAAATAAAATAGAGGCATAGAGGAGAAAATAAGAATGATATAAAAATGTTAAACTGAAAAATACAAACATATCAAGTATATTATTTACATACAAAAGTACTTTTTCAATAATAATATCAAAAAATAAGCAGACTTTTAAAGATTTTGCAGACTTTTATTTTAAGTTTTAGATGCAGTCATCAGCTCTTGATTTCATCTAATGAATGGACAGTATGAAATTATAATAAGTAATTCAAATATATTTTTAATAAACTATTGAAACAATAAAATCCACTATATTATACACACATACATCCATATAACCATCACCTCAATAGAGATATACAATATTTTTATCTTCCCCAAAAGTTTTATTGTTAACTCTTTTATTTAATTTCATATACCCACCCAACTATCATCTCAGGCAACCATTGATCTTGATCTGATTTCGGTTACTATAGATTCGTTTTACCTGTTTTTAGAGTTTCATGTGAATGAAATCATATAGCATATGTTCATTTTTTCTGGATTCTTTCTTTCAACAAGTTGTTTTAGATATTCATAAATGTTATGCAACTCAGAAGTTCATTACTTTTGATTGCTGAATAGTATTCTATTGCATGATTATACCACAATTTTTAATTCACTCACATATTGATGGACATTTCTTTTTTCTAGTTTTTAACTATGTAAACTCAGGCATTCAAATTTTTAAACATATTATATATATGAAATTTTATGTACACATGCAATATTAAATATATTATATTTATGTCTATATATGGTAAAATGTGTAGTAGTGAAAATGCTAGGTCATATGATAACATACAAAATTATTTTTCAATATGGTTATGTTATTTTATATTCCCACCAGCAAATTTATGAGAGTTCCAGTTGCTCCACATTCTTATCAACATGTGGCATTACCACATTTTTATTTTTAGACATTCTAGTGGATTTGAAGTGGTATTAACTTGAATTTATGAAAACATAGAGCAATTTTCCTATCATACTGAATGATCTCATATCTTATTTTGTAAAGTATGACTGCAATTATTTTTGTCCTATTTTTATGGGTCATTACTCATTTATTATTGACTTCTGAAAGTTCTTTACATAGAACAAGAAATTTCTGAGATATATGTATGTTGGATTATTTTCTCCCGTTTGTGGTCTGGCTTTCTTTTCCTTAAGGGTGTCTTTTGAAGAATGGAATAATTTCATTTTGATTTTTTTCTCTTTATGAACAGTGTTCTTTTTTATTACAAGAAAATTTTACCTACTGCAGGGTTACAAAAACATTCTACTATTTTATTTATTTCTAGAAACTGTGTTATTTTTGCTTTTATATTTCTGTCTATAATTCATCTCAAGTGCAGTTTTGTGAATGGGCTCTGGATTGTTTCAGATTCTTTTGTTTCCTATAAAATCAGCACCAAATGTTGAAAAGATTAGACTTTTTCCCATTGTATTACCTAGATGCATTTTTAAAAAATCAACTAAATATATGTATATACTTTAATATTTGATCATTATATTCTTTTCTATTTGTTATTTTTTGTATGTATGCAAATATCATGTTGTCATTTTCATGGACTGATAGTAAATCTTGAAATAAAGTGCTGTCAGTCCTCCAAATTAGTTTTTTTTTCTTCAAAATTATTTTGGCTTTGAAATCCAAGTTTGAGGATTAGTTTGTCAGATACAAATATGTTCAGATTAGCATTAAATTTGAAGATCAGTTGGGAGAACTCACATTTTGACCATATCAAGTCTTCCAAACTATGAGCAATATATATTTATACATATTTAAATTATATTTTATTTGTAATATTTTCACTTTTTTATAAAGATATAAATTTTCACTTTTTTCCACTTTTTATACACATTCTTCATTAAATTTATTCTAAGTATTTTCCATATTGTGATGTTATTTTAAATGGTTATTTTAAATGTGATGTTATTTTAACATTTGATTTTAGATATTTATGCTCATGTAGAGAAATCAACTGTTTGCTTAATACAAATCTTGTGCTGTGTAAAATTGATTATTTTTGTAAATTTCTTTTTTTATTTTCTAATTGCTATGTCATCCTTTCCCTTTATTGCCATATTGCACTGGCTGTGGTTTTCAGCATAATATTACTAAAGAAAAAGGAAAAAGGAAAAGTTTTTCCAGAATTAGTAGAAAAGCATGTATTCTATCTTAAAAATAATGTTAGTTGCAGGTTCTATGAAGATACCTTTAATCACACTAGATTTGTTTCTACTCCCACTTTGCTAAGAATTTTCGTGATAAAAATGTATTGAATATAGTCAAATATTTTTCCTACATCTCTTGAGATGGTCTTTTTTTTTCTACGACTATGGAGATCTGCACTTATACTACTGAGTTATGTTCTACTTGTTAATTATATATTGTCTTTGTTATATATTAATGGATTTAATTTGTTATAATTTCCTGAAGTTTTTTTCCTAATGTAGTGAACAATGTGGTACTTATTTTTAAATGTTTGATAGAATTTACTACTGTAGCCATCTTGACCCGGACCTGAAGTTTTCCTATGGTAATTACAAGTTCAATTTGTTTAAAATACATATGACTACTTAGATTCTATCTTCTTGTATCAGTTTTATTAACTTATTTTGATAATTCCACACATGATATATGATTTATTGCCACAAAGTGGTTCATAAAATTGCCTTAGTATCAATTATCTATGTGTAATAATATCTCTAGTGATTCCTTCTTCATTTTCTGATACTGATAACATGGGTTTTCCCAATTTTTTGTTTGTTTGTCAGAATAGCTAGAGGTTTATTGATTTTATTAATTTTTTTTCAAAGAGCCAGCTTTTGGTATCTTTGATTGCCTTTTTCTTTGTCTGCTTTATATTTTTATTTCTATTATTTTATTATTTATTTCTTACATTGAGTTTATTTTTCCCTCTTTCTTCTGGCTTCCTAAGGGGAAAATTTAGTTATTTGGCTTAAAGTTGACTTGTAAAAACTATAAACATTAAAAACTATTCATGTACTTCAAAGTTGTACTCTAGACACAATAATTTTCATGTGTTTGGTTTCAATGATCATTTAATTCACAGTGTATTCTAATTCCTTGTGATTTTTAAACTAATTTCTAGTTTAAATTTGTTTTGGCAAAACATAATGTATATGATTTTAATCCTTTAACACTTATTGATACTTGTTTTATGGACCAGTATGTTATCTACATCAGTGACTATTCAATGCACATTTTAAAACAATGTGCATTCCGCCATTACTTGTTTCATATTCTGTAAAGATTAAGGTTGATAATATTGTTCTAGTTTATCCTTACTGACATTCTCTTTACTGTTATCAATTGCTAAGAGAGGAGTGTTGAAATCTTCAGCTATATTTCTGGATTTGTTACTTCTTTAAATTCTGGCAGCTTTTGCTGTGTATATTTTCAAGCCCTGTAATTATATGGAAGCACATTTTAAAAAACAATGTCTTCTTTATGCAATGTCATTTTTATTATAAAATATATTTGTTTATCTTTAGCAAATTACTTGTTCTAGATTCTACTTTGTCCAATATTATAATTAGTGTTTTATTAATTAGGGGAACATATTTTTGTAATTTCAACCTCACAAAACATTGTTATTCTAGCAGGCATTTGGACTGTTCTTAAGAATAGAGGACCACCATTTTTTTCTCCCTTTATTTCTGCTGTGTGATCTAAGTACCAGTAGCTTTGGTATTATCTGGGAGTCTGTTATAAATGCAACATCTCAATCCCATCCATACAAACTGAATGAAACTATAATATGTCCTCTTGTAATTTGTATGCTTCTTAAAAGTTGAAAAATCATTGTTTTAATCTATTTTAAATCACAATTTTCTGGGAAACCTAATGATCACTAAAGACTAATCAAATGAGTTCTTTGGTACTATTAAAGCTATGGCATTTTGGAAAAGGATTTTTTAGTTCCTTTGGAGGACTTTTACTTCCGTCGCTTGAAAAATAAGATCCTTCTCCAGATTGTTTTCCAGGGCATTTTCAACTTAACTGTATCTTACATCATCATCTTTCCTACAATAAACATAGCCAAATTTAATTTCTCTAACAGTTTTTTAGAGATAATTATTTGCTCTGTTACAAGTGAATTATTAGGTTCATATAAATGTGAGTCAAGAAAAAATGTTATTTTTTAAGTCTGCATCAATGTGCTTGTAAATATGTGATAGATAGCTATTAACCATCAAAGATTTATATTTTTCATTCTGGCTTTCCAGAAAGGGAGTTAGTAATCCACGATACTATATAACTGCTATCACAAGACTGGTACATTAGTTTCCTGATGAACCAGGGAGTGACTGATACTCCCTGAATGATTAATTCTAAAGTGGTAAAACAGGGCAGGAAGCCATGTTTTCACCACATTGTATTATTGCAACAATAGATTATGAATCTATCACTTTGATCCTATCAGTGAAGGGGTGGATATTCTCCCATCTGATAAAAGTTGCATGGGTGAAACAGAGCTGTTAGCCAATTCTGCCGGTTCCTTTTACCACAGGAAGTATTGGTGTTCTCTAATCATGCAACATAAAACCTTCAAAGCCAAACTATTAGGAGCCCTTTACCAGAATTTTAAATCTATGTTTTCTAAATTCCTATGTGTTGTCTTAGAGTATTCTGAGAACAAGGGGTATTTAGCAATGCTCTTATATCCACACGTGTCTCAAAAAACACAAGGTTCAAAGTGTTTTTCTTGACTACATTAACTTTCTAAATCAGAAAATATTCTGTTATTTGCTTAACTGTATAAATGTATTTATTCACTCAGAGAATATTTATTAAGCTCCTACAGATATGCCAGAAGTGTGATGGGGCATTGAGTAAATTATACATAAGTTTATTGGGTATAAAATAGGAAAGACACTATCTCTAACCTCAAAGTACTCATAATCAACTAGGGGGATATGCAAGAAACTAATTGAAAATATGTTGAATTAAAAATAAAAATTAAATGAAAAACAAATGGAGGGATACTCAACATTTATAAAAATTGAGAGAAATGAATGTCTAGCCAGGTCTGAAGAGTATATGCCATTTTTTAACATTAAAGAAGTTGTAGGTAAATGTATTGTCACTCCTCCCCAAGTAGACATTTTTCTTCCCATGGTACGACAGTGACCAGGCTATAAATTTCCTAGCAATTGATTGAGAAATAAAGAAAAATGGAAGTAAAAACAAATCAGAGAGTAGTTTTGAAAAGTTATTATGTGATTCTCATACCATATTTTTCCCACCCTAGTGTGAGGATCACTTTCCTACATGTCTCTTGTCATGCAGCAATGACAAAGCCACTTTATACTGAAGCAATAAAAATTTTCATACATTTCTAACATTTCTATGTCTAATCCCCAAGAAAACTCCTAGAGTCCAGAGAAAGAAAAAAACTTTCCTAAGTTCTTATTTTTTGCCTTGGAATCTTATTTCTTGTGAATCTTCTCTGCTCATAGATTTGTTTTTTAGCAGTGTGATATTAAAAAATACTTAGAGCACAGTATTTTAATAACAATACATTTCTTGAGTTCTGTTTATTTCATTTTAAATAGCAGCATAATAAGTACAATAATAATCTAGTATATGTAAACCAAGTTAGCCCTAGGTCTCTATTTTTTAACCATTTCTCCAGCTCAAGAACAAAAGGGAATATCTGGCATGGTGGCATGGTGGTTCAAAACTGTAATTGTAGCACTCTGTGAGGCCAAGGCAGGAGGATAGTTTGAACTCGGGAGGAGGATCATTTGAGCTCAGGAGTTTGAGACCAGCCTGAGCAAAACCAAGACCCCGTTTCTACTAAAAAAAATAGAAAGAAATTAGCTGGACAACTAAAAATATATAGAAAAAATTAGCCAAGCATGGTGGTGCATGCCTATAGCTCCAGCTACTTGGGAGGCTGAGGCAGAAGGATTGCCTGAGCTCAGGAGTTTGAGGTTGCTGTGAGCTAGGCTGATGCCTGGGCAACAGAGTAAAGTAAGACTCTGTCCCAAAAACAAAACAAAATAAAACAAAACAAAACAAAACAAACAAACAAAAAACAAAATTAATATCTGCTTGCTGTCTCATTTATGTTTCTACAATATTCTATGATAAAGTTCCCTACAAGAAAACACAGTATTCACAATATACAAGTACACAGACATAGAAACACAAAAATATACATCTCCTTGAGAACAAAGATTAATACAAAGGCAAGAGAAACTATAAATCTTGTACTTAAAAAAAAACTTCAATTCATAATTCCATAGATATCTACAGATAATTCAGAGCTATAGAATATTTCACATTTTCCTTTTACATTTTTCAACTATGCCATCCCCAAAGTGAGATATTCTCATAATTTAGTTCCATATCATAGTAATTTTGATTAAAAATTGTTTTTCATTACAAAAAAGCAATTATATAGAATTGGCTCTAATTTATTTAGTTCCTTTGCTCATTAATATTTTCTGTATTTGTTTCATTCTCATTAAAGTAATCCCTCCAATTTTATTCTTCTTTTTCAAAATTGTTTTGGGTATTTGAAGTTCCTTGAGATTTCATATGAATTTTAGATGAATTTTTCTATTAGGGCAAAAAATGTTATTAGCATTTTAATAGGTATTGCATTGGTTAGTATTGACATCTTAACAGTATTAAGAACACAAGATGTCTTTTTATTGATTGGTTTCTTTATTTCAGCAATGTTTTACAATTTTCAGTGTGCAAACCTTTCACCTCCTTGATTAAGTTAAATCCTACATATTTTTTTCTTTCTGATGCCATTGTAAATGAATTTTTTTTTCTTATCTTTCTTTTTGGATTGTTTCATTGTTAATGTATAGAAATGCAAGTGCTTTGCATGCCAATTTTGTATCCTGCAATTTTGCTAATATTGTGTTTAGTCTTAACAGTTCTTTTTCCTTGTGTGTGTGTTTTCTAAATATAAGATTGTGTCATCTGGAAACAGAGATAATTTAACTCCTTCTATTCCAACTTGAATGCCATTTATATCTATTTCTAACTGACTTACTTTGGCTAGAAATTCCAATACTATATTGAATAGAAGTGGAGAAAGAGAGCATACTTGTCCTGGTCCTGGTCTTAGAAGAAAAAGATCTTTCAGTATTTTACCCTTGAGTATGATGCTCTCTGGTCTTTTCATATACACCCTTTATTATGTTAATGTAGTTTTTTCTATTTCTATTTTGTTGTGTGTGCTTTTATCATAAAAGCATGTTAAAGTTTGTCAAATAATTTCTATGCATCAATTGAGATAACCATGCCATTTATTTCTCTTTCTTTCTGTTAATGTAATGTATTACATTGATTTATTTTGCTTATGTTGAACCATCCTTGCATTCCAGTAATAAATCTCACTAGATCATGAGGTATAATTATATTATGCACTCATGAATTTCATTTGCTAATATTTCATTGAGGATTTGTTTCAATGTTCATCAGGGATATTGGTCTATAGTTTCCTTTTATTTTCATTTAATGTCTTTGTTTGCCTTTGGTAACAAGGTGGAGCCAGTATCATAAAAATGAGTTGAAAGATATTCCTTTTGTTCAGTTTTTTGGATGAACTTGTAAAGGAATGTGATCCTGTGAATGCTTTGTAAAATTCATTAGTGAAGTCATGTAATCCAGGTTGGAAGTTTCTTCTTGGTTGGAAGATTTTTGATTACTGATTCGCTCTCTTTATTAGTTGTAGATATATTCATATTTTTAAATTTTCTTCATGACTCACTTTTGGTAGGTTTTGTGTTTTTAAAAATATGTCTATTTCATTTAGATTATTATTATAGTTTAGATGTTTGTGTTCCCTTCAAAATTCATGTTGAAACAATCCCACATTCAACACTACTAAGAGGTGGGGCCTTTAGGAGATGATTTTACAAAGATTAAGCCTTGCAAAAAGGGTGGTAAGAACTAGATAGCTCCTTTTAACTCTTCTATCTCTTTTGCCATGTGAGGACACAGTGTTCAAGGTACTGTCTTGGAACAGATTGGGCCCTTACCAGACAGAACTAGCCAATGCTGTGATATTTGACTACGCAGCTTCAGAACTAAGAGAAATATATTTGTATTATTAATAAATTACTCAATCTGTAGTAATTTAACAAACTGTAAAATCAGACTAAGACTGTTATCCAATTTGTTGACATAATTGTTCATAATACTATCTTATGATTCTTATTTTTATTAAATGTTAATGATGTCTCCACTTTCATTTTGACTTTTAGCAATGTGGGCCTTTTCTCCTTTTGTCTTAGTCTACCTAAAGATTTACCAATTCTGTTATCTTTTGAGGAATTTATTTTTGGTTTTGTTGATGTTCTCTATAGTTTTTTAATGTTTATTTTATTTTATTTATCTGTGCTCTATTCTTTATCATCACCTTCTTTCTGTTAGTTTTGGATTTAGTTTGTTATTTTTATAGTTCTTGAAGTTATAAAGTTAGCTTGTTGATTCGAAATCTCTCCTCTTGCCTGGGCGGGGTGGCTCACACCTGTAATCCTAGCACTCTGGGAGGCTGAGACGGGCAGATTGCTCAAGGTCAGGAGTTTCAAAAGGAGCCTGAGCGAGAGCAAGACCCCATCTCTACTAAAAATAGAAAGAAATTAATTGGTCAACTAAAAATATATAGAAAAAATTAGTCAGGCATGGTGGCACATGCCTGTAGTCCCAGCTACTTGGGAGGCTGAGGCAGAAGGATTGCTTGAGCCCAGGAGTTTGAGGTTGCTGTGAGCTACGCTGACACCATAGCACTCTAGCCCGGGCAACAGAGCAAGGGTCTGTCTCACAAAAAAAAAAAAAAAAAAAAAAGGAAATCTCTCCTCTTTTTTTAACATGAGTATTTACAATTATAAGTTCTCTCTTAGCGCTGTTTTCACTGCAACACATACATTTTGATATGTTGTGTTTTCATTTGTCTCAAGATATTTTCTAATTTCCTGTATGATTTTTTCTTTGACCCATCATTTGTTTAAGAGTGTGTTATTTAATTTCCACATATTCAGGAGATTTCCTGTTTTCTTCTGCTATCACTTTCTAGTTTTGCTCCATTGTGATCACAATACCAGTATCAATTCCAATGTCAATATGATAATCATTCATGTTCTCTGTCTCTCTTTCTCTATCTTGTGGATTTTAGGATTTGCCTTTTTTTAATAGGTATTTAGAAATTTATGAAGCTGTTTTAAGTTTGTATTTTTTTTTTAATTTATCTTTTAACCCTTTTTTATTACTTATGAGAATACACTCTATTTTCTTCCATCCTTTCATTTTATCCTCTTTTTGAACTATTAGGGCATGGACGCTGAAGATTTTATTTATATTTACTCATTGGTTTTCCTCAAGTGAATAGTAATTCTTGATCATCTGTTAATTTATGTATGTGAATGTGAGCCTTCTTTTTAATGGTAGTGTAATAATTTAAGGGGTTGGGATTTTCTTCTGGAGGAGAGGGACTCCCTTTGCCTCTTGGAGTTCAATAGCTTGCTACTTTAGATGAGCAACTACAAATATAGCAGTAGACTTTTAAGTAATTTATTGGGGTTTAATACCTGCGAAGGATTCAGTGGAAAGAATTGGGGAAGGAGGAGTGAGTTTAAAATTTACAAGCCAGGTGTGGCAATAATGGAGGATAGAGATGGAAAAGGAGGGTGTGAAGAATCACAGACTGCAAAACAATTCTAAGAATGGTTCAGCAGGTTTGATGAAGAGTACTTCAGACAATGTCATCTGTTGGAGTAGTCCTGTGCTAGGTAGGAATGGGCCTGACTAATACACCTGCTATGCTCAGACATGGGCTGGAAGCAGTTTGCAGAAAACATGCTCTTGGCTTAGACACATCTGTGTATCTAAAGGAACAGCGGCAGGGCTGCCAGTCAACAATGCTCCCTGCAGCAGGAGATACAGGAAGCACATTTTTGTGCTTGCCATACCAGGGATAAAGCAATTACTAGCCACAGAGAGTCTCTTGTTTCTTTAACAGAGTCTCTTGGCTTGAAATCCACTGATATGTTAACAATTCAGTAGTCATTTACCCAAGCATATGCTTAGATTTGTAGATTATCCTGGTTTTATTGCTCTACATCTTTCTATCGTTTAGTTACTTCTCAAAATTTCTTGTCATTTAATGCCAAAATTCTAAGTTTTTGCATCTTTTTATAGATGTATTAATTTACATATGTAGGAAATGTGTTTCCTTTTATATAAGGGGATTCCATGTGGGTACATTTGTATACTTATCTGTATTTGGAAGTATACAAATTCCCAAATATTTTTCAAAAGAGTCATGGCTGAGCCCCATTATAGTGATGCCTGAAATTAGGTCTAGCTACATAATTTGTGAGTACCAAGGCAACATGAAATTGTAGATCTACTTTTCAAAATAAAAATGTTAAGAAAATATAGGAACCACAGAACATTAAACCAAATGTGGGGTATCTTTAAGCATGGGGTAGGCATGAGAATTTTATTGACCTAATAGAGTGTAACTATCATCAACTACTCAAACAATTCAGTAACCCAAAATGTTTAAAAGTATCTGCTATGGCAAGAATTTAGCCAAAAAGAAAAACACAGAAAATAGCAATACTAAATTGGAGAGGCAAATTTCTGCAGGTTCATCTAGCCTTCCCAATATTAACAAGCAAAGTAGAAGTATACATTTTTTAATTATGTGAAATAGGAAAGTAATTCTTTTCATAGAAAAGAAAATAGACTCAATATTTAAAGATGCTATTGCAGGTAATTGTTTAGTAAAGACAAAGATCTATGTAATTAAAGCTCTGAAGCCCCAAACTGTGTACAAATTTTATGTAATAAATCACATGTGAAACCAGTAAATTCTGAGGTCCTAGAATAAGAAACAAACAAACAAACAAAAAAAAGAATTATCCTTCACTGCATATGAACCAAGGATTGAGTATTTTGACAATTGTAGTTATGGAATGAATTATAGTTTATATATAGCTTTGAAATAAGCATTGGGCTACTTGCTGTGAGAAAGGTGATAAAATTGAATGGCACAATTACAGCACTATGGTTGAAGTGGTTTTCTCCTCTAGCTTTGCTCAATTGTACTCACTCAGGCCCATTTTCATACTCAGCCGAATCTGGCTAATGAGTGCCTTCACATACTAAAGTAAATATGTGGGCTTTCTGTAGAATTATTCTTGACATAGACTTGTATTTGATGCACTAACATATACTTCCCTCGAGCAACTTCATGCTTACAATGTCAACTCCTTCCTACCATAGTGCTCATTCTATAGGATAGGGTTTCTACCATAACCTTCTGCTTAGCATTCAAATTTCTCTATGTACCTGGATTCTTGCCTAAACTCCAGATGGTTTGGTTGAACTCTGATATATGCTGGCTTTTATTCCCATTGGGGTTCCTGGTCTCATTCCCCTGAACTCATTTGCTGGCTGGGATGCACTTCTAAATATATGCCTGAATTATCACAATTGTGGATTATGTATAGTATTTCCTAAAGCCTATTCCCAGGCACAAAATTAGAACTCTGGATATTGATGAAAACTGGAACCACTTCACTTTACACACTTCATGGATCATACCAGTGGTATATCCCTGCTACGAAGCTGACAAAAATATAAAACCTGTCAATTTTTCAAGTTTCAATGGCAAAAGTAGTTTTAATATAAATTTAAATCTAGGTGACTATAGGATTTAAAAGTACCAAGAATGAGAATATTATGAAAGAAAATAGAACCAAATGTTTATTGAAGCAAAGTACCTCAAATTAGAAAAACATTGTAGGAATAATGAAAAAAATTAAAAGTAGCAAAGCAATATCTATAATATGAAGTATGTAACATGAAATATTTAATAATAATGATAATACCACAAGCAGACAGGATGCAAAAAAAGAGAGAGAATAAGGCAATAGAGCTCACCAGAGAAACAGGCAATGACTAAATTTATCAGCTAGATTCAAAGAAAAAGAAAGTAGAAGAATTTGTGTGTGGTGGGCAGGAGAGGGCTTTGATTTTCAGGTGACAATGACTCATCCCACTAACAAAAGCAAACCAATCAATGCCCTAGAGTTCAGTCAATTGATTTTTTTTTTTTTTTTTTTTTTGAGACAGGGTCTCACTCTTGTCACTCTGGGTAGAGTGCCATGGTGTCAGCCTATCTCACAGCAACCTCAAACTCCTGGACTCAAGCAATCCTCCTGCCTCAGCCTCCCGAGTAGCTGGGACTACACGCATGCACCAACATGCCCAGCTAATTTTTTCTATATATTTTTAGTTGTCCAGCTAATTTCTTTCTATTTTTAATAGAGACAGGGTCTCACTCTTGCTTAGGCTGACCTCAAACTCCTGAGCTCAAACGATCCACCCACCTCGGCCTCCCAGAGTGCTAGGGTTACAGGCATGAGTCATTGTGCCTAACCTCAATTGATTTTTTATTCTCTTTTTTCATAAGTAGTAAAGTTAAGAAAGACCTCCACTTAACACTCACTCACTATTCAGTAATGTAGTAGCCTATAGGTTCCAGATTACTTTTAAAATATTAAAGTGAAACATTTTCCCAAGTACATTTGAAAAATAATTCCAGGAAATATTTCTTAAAAAAAAATCACAGTGTCAAGTTCAGAAATTTCTTGAAAATGGTAGTTACTATATAACTAATAGTTATATAGTGTTTCTTAGCTTCTGCTAAGAAATACCATGAAGAAATTTGATAAATTATTTAATCTATAATAGCCTTTAAAACATTTAAATATGTTAAGTGTTTCTGTGACTAATTTTATTAGAAATTTAGATAATTAATTTTAAAATAATAAGATATAATTTTTTTTTTTTTTTTTTGAGACAGAGTCTCACTTTATTGCCTAGGCTAGAGTGAGTGCCGTGGCGTCAGCTTAGCTCACAGCAACCTCAAACTCCTGGGCTCAAGCAATCCTGCTGCCTCAGCCTCCCAAGTAGCTGGGACTACAGGCATGTGCCACCATGCCCGGCTAATTTTTTCTATATATATTTTAGTTGGCCAATTAATTTCTTTCTATTTATAGTAGAGATGGGGTCTCGCTCTTGCTCAGGCTGGTCTCGAACTCCTGAGCTCAAATGATCCGCTCACCTCGGCCTCCCAGAGAGCTAGGATTACAGGCTTGAGCCACCGCGCCCGGCCTATAATTATTTTTTATAACTAACCTTTGTTGAACTTTTACTTCATATTGAGATTTGTACCAAACTACATATATATTAGAATTAAATTATATATTGGAATCTAATCATATATTTAATGATTTAATCATATAATTTATGAGTCATATATTATAGATCATATTTGATCAGAATTAAATCATAGATAATGATTTAATAACATAATCTTAGTATAGCATATATTATTAATAGTATTAGAATCTAATCATGTTCTAATAGTAATTCTGAGCAGTAAATATTAATAAGCTTATTTTATAGATGAGGAAACTAAGGCACAAGAAAGTTAAAACAGTATTTGAAACTTTCTTTGGAAAATACTTTGGAAAATTTGAGTTTTATTGCTGTTATAGCTATTGATCATATATTACTAGTATTCCAAGGACAATTTGGATTTCACTCAGGAGAAAAAAGCAACTGCATAGCAATGTCAACTAAATAAAATCTTAAGCCCCCAGCCAACTGATTGGATCGAAGCCCTCTTAGCCAAGGGGACCTCAGAAATACCCTCAAGCTGAGTTGCTGGCCATGAGAAAGGAAGTCAGACATGCCTCCTCATGCCCCCTCCCTCCTTGGAGTTATCCTTTGTAACTCATTAACAGGCCTAAAGCTTAAACCATACCTGAAGGCCATCAATTTATTTAACATCCCACTTGAGTTTTGGTAAATGTCGTATGGCTTGCCTCTGATTAACAGACATCTTCATTTTAAGTTAAAACATTCAAATATTCCAAGTCTAATCTTTAAACCCATCTATAACCTGTTTTGAGGCCAAACCAACATATGCCCTCCACATATTAACTTAGAGTCTTGGGTATAATTCCTGTCTTCCTGAGTGTATAAAACCAAACTGTAACCCAGCTACTGTGGGCACATTTTTTTAGGACTTCTTGAGGACATTTGTTCCGGGACAGTCATACATGTTAGGCTCAAAATAAACCTCTTTAAATTATTTTACAGTTTGGGCCCTTTTCTGTTAACAGAAAGAAATATAAAGTTATAAATAAAGATAACATATGATGTAAAAAATTATTCACAAATTGTCAATATGAAAGTCTGATCAGATGTATATAAAATTATATACATCTAAAATAGATGTCTCTAGTTATGGCTATAAAATAGATTCGAGCTAGAAATCATATTAATTCTACTTTGAATTATGGGAGAAATATTAATCGGTAATATTAGGAGCCCAATGGACTCTAGGTTTACTTACATTTCATAAAAGAACAGTTTTTTAAAAAAGTTGCACAATCGATGTTAATGATTATATATAACGTTCATCAATTCAAGTACCATGGAGATTCTTTATCAGTAATTGAAGAAAATTAAGATAAAGTTGGCCCTCGGTATCCATGGGTTCCATATCCCTGTATTCAATCAAATACAGATGGAAAATTCACCAAAAAGAAAGAAAGAAAGAAAGGAAGGAAGGAAGGAAGGAAGGAAGGAAGGAAGGAAGGAAGGAAGGAAGGAAGGAAGGAAGGAAGGAAGGAGGGAGGGAGGGAGGGAGGGAGGGAGGGAGGGAGGGAAGGAAGGAAGGAAGGAAGGAAGGAAGGAGGGAAGGAAGGAAGGAAAGAGATGATTGTCTCTGTTGTGAACATGTTCATACTTTTTTCTTGTCATTATTCCCTAAACAATACAATGTAGCATACACTATAACAACTATTTACATCACATTTACATTGTACTACGTATTATAAATAATATACAGATGTTTCAGAGTATATGGGGGATACACATAGTTTATATGCAAACATTACACAATTTTATACAAGAGACTTGAACATTCATAGATTTTGGTGTCTGTGGGGGTCCTGAAACCAATCCCCTGCGGGTACCAAGGGAAAACTGTATTCAGATTTTACATGATTTATAACACAACATAGAACTTTTAACTTTAAATTTTCTATATTTCCCCATGACTTTTAGTCTATATACAAATATAAAATGCAAAAAGAAAAAGGTTGTTAATATATTTTAAGGTGTTGAATTAACCCACATGCAGTCAGCACCTATTTCGAGATGTATTATTACATGTCAATTTCTAAGCACTATGAAACTAATTGTAGATCTAAATAATTTGTAATATATAAAGATAAAGCCTGCATTATGCTATCATAATGAATTTGGGTACTTTGTTCTTTATGAAGATAATATACAAAGTGTCCTTTAAGAGAGATCTGTTCAGTAACAGCATCTTGTTGCCTTTTGAATTGGTAGGATATGCATATTTCCAAACATAAGTAATATATGATTTTATGTTATAATTAAATAATGCTTTCCAGATGCCAAATTACATTTCTATGCAGAATACCTACCTAAATATGATTCCCTCATATGGGAATTCTTTATAATCAGTGATATTATAACAAAAAGCAAATAATTTTTGAAAAATAGTGTTTCTATAATGAATATCAAAGGAATTCATAATAATTACAATTGGTATATCAAATAGGAGTGAGTTCAAATGAAGAGATTCTGGAAGAAATTGCACAAATATATACATATATTTTAAACTTTTAGTGATTAAAATTGAATTTAAAATGGATGCTAAAGCCAGATATTGAAATAATTTGCTCAACATTTACACTCAAATGGTATATTTTCTTTATTAACATTTTTATCTCTCTGTGTCTGAGCTCCCTGTGTCAATGAAGTTTGATAATCTCTGTCTTTTAACTGGTGAGTTTTGTCCATTTGCTTTTATGCTATTACTGAGATATTCGGAACTATTTTTACAACCTCATTTTGTGTTTTTGTTTATTCTGACCTTTGTATGTATTTTTCTTTCTCACATTTACTTCCTTTAGGATTAATCACATATTTTATTACACTTCTCATATAAATACTGGATGGAAAATTATAAATCTATGTTGTTTAATTTTAATCTGTTCAATTTTTATACTGCATAATAAACACAGTCTTAATATAAGCAATGTTGTTATGTTCCTATACAAAATGAAAGGATTTCAGTATAATTTATTCAAATTATTTCTATCCATCTTTATCATTGTTTTCCATATTTTTGTTCTAATATTTGAACTAGACATTTATTTGTAAATTTGATTATGTTAGACGTTTTCAAAAATTTTTTTCTCGTCTGTGTATGTACGTGTAGCTTTTCTTCTTTTCTTAATTAGTGTTGCTATATGTTAATCTTTTCAAAGAGTAAATTTGGTTAGTAACATTTTTCCGTTTTTCATATTACATTTTGTTCTTGTTTTTCCATGCTTTCTTACTTTTCTTATTTTCTAATATATTCATTGAAAGCTATAAATTTCCTCTTTAACCACTGCTTAATTGTATTTCACAAGTTTTGATATTGTATTTTGATTCATTTCATTCAATTGAAAATATTTTCCAATTTGTTGTCTCATGGTTTATTTAGAAGTATATATGACTTAAATTTCAATGCCATCTATACAGAATAAAACTATTGATGACATTCTAATAATCAATGGTATGAATGTGTTATATATTTTTTACCTGTACCCTATATTTAAGAATTTATGTAAGTTATCAATTTGATTTACTTATGACTTTCAGAAGCAGATTATAGGACAAAATACTCCCCTGTAATTTAGCTTTGCTAGTTGCAATGTGTAGGTAGAAAGACTAGAACAAGTTCTTGCTATAAAATGAAACCACAGCTGCAAACATTCAGTCCTACGAAATGCTTTTGTGCCATTAAATATTTGATATATGCGGCATATCTATAGAATGTTTTTTTTTATTTCAGTATATTATGGGGGTACAAATTTTAAGGTTACATATAATATCCTTGCCCTCCCTCCTCCCTCGAGTCAGAGCTTCAAGCGTGACCATCCCCCAGACGGTGCACATCTCCCCCTTTATGTATGTATATACCTGTCCCCTCCATGCCCCTTCCACCTGCCCAACACCTGATAAATGTTATTCCTATATGTCCACTTAGGTGCTAATCAGTTAACACCAATTTGCTGGTGAGTATATGTGGTGCTTGTTTTTCCATTCTTGGGATACTTCACTTAGTAGTATGGGTTCCAGCTCTATCCAGGAAAATACAAGATGTGCTGTATCACCATTGTTTCTTAGAGCTGAATAGTACTCCATGGTATACATATACCACATTTTATTAATCCACTCACTTATTGATGGGCACTTGGGTTGTTTCCACAGCTTTGAATTGTGAATTGTGCTGCTATAAACATTTGAGTGCAGGTATCTTTATTGTAGACTGTCCTTTGTTCTTTTGGGTAGATGCCCAGTAGTGGGATTGCTGGATCAAATGGTAGATCTTCTTGTATCACTTTAAGGTATCTCCATATTGCTCTCCACAGAGGTTGAACTAGTTTGCAGTCCCATCAGCAGTGTATGAGTGTTCCTATCTCTCCACATCCATGCCAACATTCATTGTTTGGGGACTTTTTGATAAAGGCTATTCTTACTGGAGATAAGTGATATCTCATTGCGGTTTTATTTGCATTTCCCTGATGATTAGAGATGTTGAGCATTTTTTCATATGTTTGGTAGCCATTGTTCTGTCTTCTTTTGAAAAGTTTCTGTTCATGTCCTTTGCCCACTTTTTGATAGGGTTGTTTGATTTTTTCTTGCTGATTTTCGTGAGTTCTAAATAGATTGTAGTTATCAGCCCCTTATCAAATGTGTAGGATGCAAAAATTTTCTTCCATTCTGTAGGTTGTCTATTTGCTCTCATGAACTTGCATTAGGCAAAAGTGTCATCTCACAACTTGATGTACCATTTTAAGAGCAAATTAGCAGAAACTTAAAACCCATAACTGAAAGTTTAGCCTATTTGGTCTTATGATACTATTTCTATTTATTTACACAAAAATTCATTCATTGTACAAAGATAGGTATAAGGAGGAATAGTAGATATGTTCAACACAGTGAACCCTTGGAGACATTTCTAATATCCATGGAAAGAATATCCATATGTTTTTCTTCAATCATTTTGTAAAATACTATACAGTCATTAGGAAAAATAGGCTCATGTGCCTGATATTGGAAAATCTATGAGATCTAAGAAAAGCAAACTGTGTGGTAAAACATGTACATTAATACAAAATTGTGTAAAATATAATGTGTATTTACTTTTATGCAAGTTTAAATGCATAGAAAAAGTGTCAGAATATGTATACCAAGGTTAACCATGGTAGAGGTTACCCCTGGGAAATGAGCTAGGATAACACATTATGTGCCTCTGTGTGTGTGCATGTGTGAGAATTCTTTATTCTCTGTTTTTCTGTATTGTTTGCTTGCTTTAATAGAAATGCATTTCTTTAGTTTTTGTGTAATTGAAAATAAAATGTTACATGTTTCAAAAAAAAGAATTTATGTAGCTATACTTTCTTTTTCACCCTTAATAAAAGTATTTGGTGAGTATAATTTTTCACATATACATTTTTGGGGAAATAATTAAAAGTCATTATATTATCAAAATATTTGACATTTTTATTTGTAATATTAAAATTTTCAAAAGAAATATCCAACTGGCAATGTGCAAAAATTGTCTATTTTCTGGGTATTATTTTTGTTGACTCTTCCATCTGATTAGCAACAAAATATATTATAATTTGAAGTTACATTATTATTAATTATGTGTAAAATAGATTTTCAAATGTTTAAAGATCTCATTCTTTTTAAGTATAATTTTTGATTTTGTAGGAAATTATCAAATAAGAGAAAAACAAATGCATATAAATACACCTTCTATATACCTAAGCCATTCATTCTATTTGCAGAGACACATATACTTGAAATAATTCCATTTACATGGTAGGTTTACGCAGTATATTGGACTCTCTTACTCTCGGGGCAGCTTCTGCTGCCAATTTTCATTGCTCAATTTCTGTCATCTTTGGATTCAGGCTGTCAGAATCCATGGAACCACTCTGGCTCAAATGATTCCCTCATCAGCGCCTGCTGTTAGTGTTTTGTGCATGAAATCTTAATCAGTGTGCTCCATCTTCCTTTACAACCCAAACCTCAAATTTAATGTAATCATTCTGTATCATCTAATGTCTACTGATTAGATAGAAGAATTGACATACAATTTATTTATCATTATGACACATGCTACTAAGTAAAGAGCATATATTTTTGGCATTATGTTTGTGGCATCTACCCTAACTCACTTTATAATTTAACCTGCTTTATCACTACAATTTTATCTTGTTATAACACACTTGGTGTGGGTCCAGAATCACCTATTTGCATTTTAGAAATGCAAAAGCACGTAAGAACAGACAAAAAACAAAAAAAAATACTTCCTTCAAATTTGTCTCCAAAACTCATGTGATGGCAAAAACTAATATAAAAGGATATAATTTTTTTCCTTATTTTTCTGAGTAGGAAAATTAAATTTTGCGATAGAAATAATAATGCATATATTTATCAGGTTCCATATTCCACCATTACATAAATATATTCAGAATTCTTCATATTTGGCCTCAAAGATTTCTAAAACAGTAATGGTGATCCGTATTAATTTTTTCCCCTATAGTGCCAGTTCTAGCCTTTCCTATATGTGTGAATTTGAGTAAGTCACTTCATTTTGGCATGATTAAAGCACATCATCAATAAAGTGAGAATAACAATGATTCTCACATCACAAAGTTGTTCTGAGGAGAAAGAAATCATGTACGTAGACATCTAAAACAATTTGTGGCACATACAAATATTTAAATGACATTTTTATTATTATAATTATTGTTTTTTTCTTTTCATCTTTCCCTTCACTATCCTATGCCACATTTTGTAAACATAAACCGTTCCACCAAAGATTTATCATTTTCTCTATTCATGAGTTCCAAACTGTGTCATTACTCATACCCCAATATACACATTTGGATTTCAAGAACGCCAATATAAACTCTCACTTCTTTCCATTAGCAATTTTACAGTTTCCACCTGATCAATTTCATAATTGGCCAAGTAATCAATATATGGTAGAAATGAGAAGAATTATGGTGTTTAGGTCATTTAATTCACTTATTTCCAATGTTCATTTTAACACATTTCTTGAGTTTTGGAACATTTAATATGAACCTTTGTTATGTTATTTAAGTTTCATTTAATTTGTTATTTTATAAACAAAAGAGTGATGATTGAAGTTAAGAAGCAATTTTTTTTTTTACTTTTTTTCCACTAATTTTGTATTTACATATAACAAAGGAAGCTTTAAAAAAGTTGTGTGTGTGTGTGTGTGTGTATGAATTACTTGGTTTATATCAGAGACTTTCTGTGGTAGCTTAACACATTGAGGAATTTTGATTACTGGACATGTCATAAGGTAAAAGCCCACATTAGTAAAATCTTTATACTAACTCATGAGTCAATAACCTTGATAGAGATGTCAAAATGTGAAAGTAAAAATCCTTTCTGGTTGCCCTAGGGAACATTTAATATTATAAGAGCCGAATAATAACCAAACTTGAAAAAATCTGGTAATGCTCTAAATAATCTTAAGGATTAACATGAAAAATTTATCAGAAAGCATCCTGTCTTTGGAAGAGATGAGCCTTTTCAGATAAAGATTTGGAAGGTCATTCAAGTAATAGTAACAACAACAACAAAAAGAAAAATGCCAATTCAAGGAGACAAAAATATAATAAAATAAAAATTCTAACTCTAGTTATCATTGATTTATAATAAGTCACTTTAAAATAATAGAAGATAGGAGGGTAAAGAGAAAGAGAGACAGAGAGAATGTTATTGGACTCTCACTGAACTAAAATTGAGCATTCGCTTTTCCTAAATGCAGAATTCCTTCTCAAAGAATTACTCTTTCTTTGCATGCTAAACCCTTAAAACTACCTCCTACTACCTTTATAGGCCAACCTCTTTAGAATTTATGCTTCTAAGGACCATTTGTCAGAAACCTGAACTCAGTCCTGTTGAAGTAGTTTTCTCATAAATATTATATGTCATCTTTATGCAGTAGATTGTTAGATTTAGTTGCTGGTTGAAGTGCAAGGTCATCAGATACATGCTGGGAACAGGGCTGGATACACAATTTGCAGAGCCCAGTGCAAAATAAAAATTCAGGGCATCTGCTTTAAAATAATTATGAATTTCAGGACAGCTACAGCAAAGCATTAAACCAAGCTGGAAGGCCTTTCTAAGGGGAGACCCCTGTGGGACTGCACATTCATGAAGCAAGCTCTGGCTGGGGGTGCAAATGAAAGTATCTATAGGTTTGTCATCCAATATGGAAGCCACCAGCCATGTGTGCTCCAAGCCACTCAGCACTTAAAATGAGGCTAGTGCCACTGAGAATGTAAATTTTTAATTTAATGTAAAATTTAAATTAACAGAGCAAAGCAGTATAAAATATTTTTTCTTATAACTACAACTTTATTGTTTTGTCAGGATTACATTTCATTTCAATCAGTGAAAATTTCAATGACTAAAAAAATCTAGTATGAAGAAATGAAGGTAAAATATCTCAACCAATTTTTGTATTAAATATATGTTAGAGTGATACTATTTTGTATATTTTAGGTCAAGTAAATATATTATTAAAATTATTTTTACATTTTTAATTTTACTCTTTAAATGTAATTCCCCCAAAATTAAAAATTATACATGTGGCATGTATTATATTTCTATTGGACAATGCTGACGTTTGGAAAATTATCTTTGGGGTCTACAAAACTTAAACCGCTCATGTTCTTGAAACCTCACTTTTCTAAGCATATCCTACAATTGAGATGGCAGTCATCAAAATTCAACATGCACGGAATCTTACTGAACTTAAAATCCAGAGGCCTTTACTTTCCAAAATAGCCGATTAGTGACAATACCACTTTATATGCCAGCATTTGATCTAAGAATAAATTAATCAGGACACAATTCAATGGCTTTACATTTTGTTAACTGTAGGTGTCAGAAAAAAAAAATGGCATTCTACTGACAGAGTTGAGATTTATAATTTCTTGGTATCTTGATCAAATGAGAATGTCTGCAAGGAGAAAAAGAATGAAGAGAAAGAAAATTTAAAGAACGTATGGATCTGAAGGGAAATTAGGAGAGAGTGATAAAAGAAGAGGAGAAATGGAAAATGTTGAAATGGTTAATTACATAATGAAGCCAATGAGCCTGAGTTAGTAAAATAGTTTTCACACAGGATTTAGATTTTTTTTTTTTTTTGCCTGTTCGTTCAGGCAGGCACAACATTATAACCTAGACTTTTGAGAAAGTGGATGCTGAATTCAATAAGAATAATGATTTCTGTATTATTCAGTCATATGTGATGCAATTATTTGGGAGCCAGAATGTACTTGATATACTTGATATATAAAAAGCACTTTTAGAATTGAGCTCTGGTATGATCTAAATGCAACTGTATGACCGGACTACTTGTTACAACTTTAGCATTCTCCATGGCAAAATACTGGAGAATCATGAGGGACACAATTCTCCTTAGTATCACTTTTGTGTTTGACACAAAAAATATTCCCTTTGATAATAAAAACTGATATTAAAAAAAAATCTTTGTGACTCTTGCCATTTTGAATCCTCAGAGTGTGTTTTATCTTACAGATTTAATCATCAGTACAGGTAATCAATACTACCTGTATGAAGTTAGGCATGTAAAATGAGAACATATTTTAAAATGTTTTATAAATAGTTTCATAAAGTTGATATCATCATTATTACATTCATTACTATCATCATTGTTATCAATATTTTCATTTTCTGAGAATTTTTTCCTTTTATTTTTAGTTGACATGTACTAATTATATATATTTATAGGTTACAGAGTAATATACCAACACATGTATATGATATGTAATGATTAATCAGGGTAATTAATATACCCATAACATCAAATATTTATCATTTCTTTGTGTTGTGAACATTCAAAATTCTTCCTTCTAGCTTTATAAACGTAGAAAATAAATTATTGTTAACTATATTCACCCTCCAGGGCTATCAAACACTAAAACTTATTCCTCCCATCTAGCTGTACTAACCTCTCCCTATTCTCCACTTCCTCCTTCTCTTCCCAGCTTCTAATAACCTTAATTATACTCTCTGCTTCCATAAGCTCATTTTTTTGAGCTCTCACATATTGTTGAAAAATGCAGCATTTATTTTTCAGTGCCTGACTTTTTTTTACTTAACATAATGTCTTCCAGGTTTATCTATGTTGCCTCAAATAAAATAATTTCATTCTTTTTTATGGATGAATAGTATTGCACTGTGTGTGTATGTATGTGCATATATATACACACACACACATACACATATACACAAATCACATTTTTTATTCAACTGTTGTTGAACATTTAGATTGATTTCATATCTTGGCTACTGTGAATAGAGATGCAATAAACATGAGGGTGTAGGTATCTCTTTGATATATTGATTCCTTTCTTATGCAAAAATACCTAGTAATAGGATTTTTGAATCATATGATAATTCTATATTGGTTTTTTGAGAAATATTTATTCTGTTTTCTATAATGGCTGTATTCATTTACATTCTCATCAATAGTATATAAAATTTCCCTTTTTTCCCACATTTTTGAAGGCTTTGTTATTTTTTGTCTCTTTGATAATAGTTACTATAACTAGTGTGAGATGGTATTTCACTGTGGTTTTGATTTATTTTCACGGATGATTAATGACATTGAGCATTTTCTTTTGCTTGGTGGCCAGTTGTATGTCTTTTTGGGGGGGGATATATATTCATATCCTTTGTGCTTTGTTGCTGTTGTTGTTTTTACCATTGAGTTGAGTTCTTTGTATATTCTGCATATTAGTTTCTTGTCAGATTATAGTTTGCAGACACTTTCTCTCATTCTGTAGCTTGTCTCTGAACTCTGTTGATTGTTTCCTTTGCTGTGTAGAAGCTCTATAGTTTAATAGAGTCATATTAGCCTATTTTTGTTTTTTTCTGCAAGTGCTTTTGAGATCTTAGCCATAAAATCATTGCCTAGATCAATGTCCTAAAGTGTTTATTCCATGTTTTCTTCTAGTGTTTTTCTAGTTTCAGGTCTTACATTTAAGACTTAAATCCATTTTGAGTTGAATTTTGTATCTGGTGAGAGACAGGGGTCTAGTTTTATTCTTTTGCCTATGGATATTCCATTTTCCCAGCACCATTTATTAGAGAGGGTGTAATTTCCCCAATGTATGTCCTTGGTGCTTTTGTAAACAAAACAAAACAAAAACAGTTGTCTGTAAATGCGTGTATTTATTTCCAAGTTCTCTATTCTGCTCCATTCAACATACTAGTATATGTCTGTTTATACTAGTAACATGTTGTTTTGGTTGCATAACCTTGTGTAGTATATTTTGAAATTAGATAGTGTGATGCCTCCAGCTTTGTTCTTTTTCACTCAGAATTGCTTTGGCTATTTGGGGTCTTTTTATGGTTCCATATGAATTTTAGACTTTCGTTTTTGTTTCTAAGAAGAATGAAAATGATATTTTAATAAGGATTCGATTGAATCTGTAGACTGCTTTGGAAAGTATGGCCATTTTAACAATATTAAATCTTCCTTCATGAGCATGGGATATCTTTCGATATTTTCTTTTCCCTTTGATTTCTTTCATTACTGTTTTGTAGCTTTTATTATAGAAATAGTTCACAGCCTTGGTGAAATTTATTTCTAGGTATTTTTTTGTAGCTATTGCTAATGGGATTGATTTATTGGTATCACTTTCAGCTAGTTTGTTATTGGTGTGTAGAAACACAACTGATTTTTTATGTTGATTTTATATCCTGCAACTTTACTGAATTTATTTATCAGATCTAAGAGTGTTTTGGTGGAATGTTAGGTTTTTCTATATAAGATCTTGCCATCTGCAAAGATGGAAAATTTGACTGCCTGTTTTCCAATTTGGATGCCCTTTATCTCTTTTTCTTGCCTAATTGCTCTGGCTAAGACTTCTAGTACTATGTTGAATAGAAGTGGTAAAAGTGGGGCATACTTGTCTTTTTTAAGTTCTTACGGGAAAGGATTTCAGTTTTTCCCCATTCAGTATGATGTTAGCTGTGGGTTGACTATATAGGGCCTTTATTATGTTGGGGTATGTTCTTTCTACATTTAATTTGTTGAAAGTTTTTATACTAAAAGGATGTTTAATTTTATGAAATGCTTATTCTGTGTTGATTGAAATAATTATATAATTTTTATTCTTTATTTTATTGATGTAATATATTACGTTTATTGATTTGGGTATGTTGAACCATTTTTGCAACTCTGGGATAAATCATACTTGATCTTGTTCTATTACCTTATTGTTGTATTATTGGATCTTGTTTACTAGTATTTTTGTTGAGGATTTTGCATTTGTATTTATCGGGTTTATTGGCCTGCAGTTTTTTGGTTTTTTTTTTGTAGTGTCCTTGTCTGGTTTTGGTATCAGGGTAATGCTGGCCTTGTAGATGAATTATAAAAAATTACCTCCTCTTCAGTTTTTTAAAAATAGGTTTAAAAGGTTAAAAATAGGTTAAAATTTCCTTCTTTATCTTTACATTGGCCTTGGTCATTCAAAAGAATGTTGTATAATTTCCATGTATTTATACAATTTCCAAAGTTTCTCTTGTTCTTAATTTCTGGTTTTATTCTATTATGTTCTGAGAAGATACTTGCATTAGTCTGTTTTGTGTTGCTATATAGGAAATAGCTTGGTAGTTTATAAAGAAAAGAGATTTATTTGGCTTGTGATGCTACAGACTGTACAAGAAGCATTGCACCAGAATCTGCTTCTGGTGAGGGCTTCAGAGAGCTTCTGATCAAGGCAGAAGGCAAAAGGGGAGCAGGCATGTCACGTGATGTATTACTTTGAGTATATCATACCATTTTCTCCTGGCATTTAAGATTTCTGCTGAGAAATCTGCTGTTAGTTCAATGGGAATTTGCTTATATGTGATTCAACACTTTACTCTTGCTGTTTTTAAAATTCTTTGTCTTTGACCTTGACTATTTGACTGTAATGTGCTCCAGAGTGGACCTTTAATATTATTATTATTATTTCAGCATATTATGGGGGTACAAATTTTAAGGTTTCAAATAATGCCCTTGTACTCCCTCCCTCCACAAGTCTGAGTTTCAAGTGTGACCATCTCCCAGACGGTGCACATCTCACTCATTATTTATGTATATACCTGTCCCCTCCTGGACCTTTTAAATGGAATCTATTTGGGAGATGTTTGAGTTTCCTGTATACAAATGTTTTTTTTTCTTTCCTAAGACTTGGGAAGTATTCAGGTATTATTTCATTAAATCCGTTTTTTGTCTTTTTCTATCTTTTATGTCTTAGGAAATAATGATTTCTCATATATCACATAGGCTTTCTTTTTTCTATCTTCTTTATTTTTTCTTTCTGTTTGATTGGGTTATTTTAAAATCCCTGTCTTCCAGTTGAGAAATCCCTTCTTCTGCTTGATCTAAACTATTATTAAAGCTCTCAATTTTATTTTTAATTTGATTTAAATTCTTCAATTACAGGTATTTGTTTGGTTCTTTTTTATATCTATATTTTTGTGGAATTTCTCATTCAAAAGATAAAATGTTTTTCTGATTACTTTGTATTGTCGATCTTTGTTCTCTTGTATCTTACTCAGTTTCCTAAAGTTAATTATTTTGAATACATTTTTAGGAATTTCATAAATTTTGTTTTTTTTGGGGGGTCTGTTACTGGAGACTTATTTTGTTCCTTTGGAAATGTCATTTTTCCTCACTTTTTCATGTTTTTTGTGTCTCTAAATTGACATATGCACATCAAGTGTAATGATAGCTTCTTCCAATTTTATGGAGACTTCATAGGATAAGAGTTTTCCCCATAGGTGTTATCTATAATGTCAGCTGGTTAGGGTGCTAACCTAACCAGGCTTTGGCCTTGGTTCTGGGTAAGAGTAGTATTTTAGTCTCCATATGCTTTCTTCAGCTTTAATCAACTTCAGTGGTATTTATGAGTTTCTCAGGGAACACTGGCAGTGGCAGTGGTGGCAGGCATGTGTATGGATGCCAGTAGTGGTAACAGCAGGAGCCAGGTGGACCAATTTTCCAGTCCCAGGTCATGCACACTAGTGATAGTGTTGGTGAACCAAGAAGACTGCTTCTTAGGCCCTTGGGTGGCCCACACAGGTACCAGTGGTGGTGGGCCCAAGTGGGTCTGTCCTTGGGCCGCCAGGTGGCATGTGTTGGTACTAGTGGTGGTGGCAGTATACCTTGGGCAGGTTGATCCTTGTGTCTCTTAGTGGCAAGTGTGGGCATGAAGAAGCCCTGCCAAGGGAGGTGGTGAGGTCACTATAGTAGTGGTGGGCCTAGCAGGTGGCTCTCAGGCTCCCTTTGACCCACAGACAACCTCCTTAATGTTCTGAACTGTCATTCCTAGGAGTATAAGGTACTACATAGGCTAGGGTGCTAGAGACATGCCTGAACTGCTGGATCCAACAGGTGTCATGACACTGCACCCTTCTGGGTGGATGTGAGGGCACGTGTATGCAAGGCTTGAGCAATGTGGAGATGCAGAGGATACAGGATCCATGGGCAGAACGTAGCCTGATATTGGCTCCACTCTCAAAATGGTGCTATGCTACAGCAGCTTGAGTCCTAGGGTGTGGGAGGGACTCAGCATGAATTTTCTCTCTGGAATAATGCAGTCCTGTGGACTCCAGGTAGCTCCCCATACTAGGCACAGGGCCTGTGAAGTCTGAGAGACGCTACTGCAGCTAGAATTTGAGGTATCTGAGCTGTAATTGTGGTGTACTGGGGATATTCCACTTACCTTTTCCACACAATGGGGAGTCCCTTTTGGCTCTAAGATATATTTTCTGAGTTTTCTGACACTGGTATTAATAGTTGATAATTGAAAAAATATAAATAATGATAGATATTAATTCAGAGGTAATACCATTTCCTTCTTTCTCTGGCAGCATGTTGCC
The DNA here is from genome assembly GCA_008750895.1 of Mirza zaza. Lineage (NCBI taxonomy): Eukaryota > Metazoa > Chordata > Mammalia > Primates > Cheirogaleidae > Mirza > Mirza zaza. Next base: position 57,858 of record VSMD01111716.1, on the reverse strand, counting down.
ATCACTTTCTAATTTCTGGACATAGCATTGGATTAGGAATAGCAGTGTTAAGTGATTAAAATAATATATCTTTTTAAAGCTTATAGAACCACTTTCATCCCCTTTCCAGTTATTGAAGATCTCTTTAGCATTGATTTAGTTTGAAATAATTCTCCTTTCAAATAACTTTTATTTCTTTTAAACTTGTATTTTTTACATGTTGCTGTGAAGACTGAACAGAAAACATGTGAGAAATATTTTTTCTTGTGTCTGTAGCTTCTGATAAGAAAGAAAATAAATGAAATTATGGAGAAGAAAGTTAAATTCTTGGCTAAAATTATTACATTTCTGATTATTTCTAGTATCAGTTATTAGTAATTACCTTGACTCTAAATGGAGAGTAACTACATTTTATGAATCCTTGTACAATCTACATAGAGGCAAAAGAAATAGCTCTATGTTACTGCCACAACCAACCATTTTCTATATCTGGAGGCTGGCCACTCAAACCTTCCTAAATATGTATAAGTATTAGGAAGTCAGTAATTTTGACTTTATACATTCCTAAACAATCTTCTTATTGTGAAAAATTAGCCTGGATTTCAGTATTACTTTTTCATTGACTGAAGCAATGAAAGCCCAGAGCTTATCTAATGTTCGCTTTACACTTTATTATTTCTAGTATAAATAACACATGCAATCTTTGAAATGCAAAAAGAAAAGTTAGGTTTAGAGGGCTTGAATATAAGAATAGATGGCAAGAATTCAGAGGAGTCAGTATAATTCAGATTCAGTAGAATAGATATCAGGAGATGCACAGAGATAAGGAATGAATGGAAAGATCTAAATATTACATAAAATTTTAATATCATAAACAAGGCAAGAGCTAAGTATCCATCTATACTTATTGATCACAACAGATTATTTCACTATGGAGTATGAATCAAGCTTGGAGAAGGGGATCAATTCCTTTAATAGGAAGACAATTTCAGGCACTCTCAATCAAAGAAAATCTAATATAGTTTGCATTTAATCTTCAATACATGAATAGTCGATGATAAACTTTTAGTTTCAGCATAGCTTCAAATATCTTCTAATCACTTTGGCTAGCAATCAGGCAGAAATGTTCAAGTTAGTTGCCATATTAAAAGAAAATGGTAGCTGCAAGGAGACTGAAGAAGAATGTTTTACTGCTAGCAAAGGCTGGCTTCATCATTTAGAAATTTCAGCTTCCATAGTGATTTTTATGGTCTCACACTACTTTGCAAAGTGAGGACTGTCTGTATATAGAAAAGTTGAACCACATAATCAACCAATTTAAACTAATCTTTATAGATTAATGCACCCTACTAAACAGAAAAATACACATTTGGTCTAAGTGCATGCAAAATATTTACCAAGGTAGACCATATCCTGGGACATAAAACAATTATCGATGGGTTTAAAAGGATTCAAGTTATACAAAGTATGTATTCTGACCACAATGGCATTAAATTAGAAGTAATATAACAGAAATATCTCTGAAAATATTTCAAAAATAGGAAATTAAATATTATGTTTTCAAATAGCCCATTGGTCAAAAAAGAAAGCAGAGAAAAATTATAAGTATTATGAGGATGTGGAGGGGCAAGCATGTTCATAGATTCCAGTGAAAATGCAAACTGGAAAACTACATTGGAAAACAGTCTGGCAGTTTATTAAAAGATCACACATATGTCTACCATAAGATTCAGGCATTTCACCACTAGGTAGTTCTCAAGATCAAAATACACACACACACACACACACACACACATCTTTTGCAAAGATGTGCACAAGAATATTTATAGCAGCTTTGTATGTAGTGGCCCCAAACTGGAAACAACCCAAATGTCCATCAGCAAGTGAATGAATAAAAGATTGGTTATAACCATCTAATGGAATACTGTTCGGCGATACAAAGGAATGAGCTATGTATTTGTGGAGAAAACATCATCATGAATCTCAAAATCATTGTCCTAAGTGATAGAAATAGAAAAAAAAACACAAAAAGCACATATTCTGTGACCCCATGCATATAAAATTCTAGAAATTACAAATTAATGTGTAGTAATAGAGAGTAGGTCAAGTTTTGCCTGAGAATGGTGGAAGGTGATTAAGCTGAGTAGCAGATGATTACCAAGTGTCAGAGGGAAATGCCTAAGGATGATGTATGTGTTCACTATCTTGACAGTGGAAGTTTTTTTTTGAATTTGTGTATGTAAAAACACATCACATTTTATACCTTAAATATGTATAGCTTGTTGTATTTTAGTTAAACCTCAACAATGCTGTTTTTAAAAAGAAAAAGACACATAAGTTTTTCTATTTGCTGTATTTGCTACATTAGAGGCTTATGCAAGATACTAGCTAACACACAAGAACAGCCACACTTCATAAATTTCACATATTTTACACATACAAATCACCCTACAATATATCACAAATGCCATATCTATTCCAATACATGCATGTGTATTCTTATATACTTGCATGTGCATATATAGAATATATTTTAATATATGAGCTCAAATAACTGCATGTACATATGTACAACTTCTTGTGAGTATTCACTCAGAAGAAAAATGAAACATACGAGAACCATGAAATTTTGAACATACAACTATATCAATAAAATAAGCACATTATAATCATTATTGTTTCCAAGAACAATGTTGGGGATGATTAACATGATCCTACTCATTGAAAAGTGATTTTTTAAAGCATCTATTTCAAAATCTCATTTGCATGTGTTTAATTAAAATGTAGTGTTTTATTAATTTTCAGAGCTCCCAAAAGAATATTCATATATTAAAGAACTCTAAGAAAAGCAGAAAAATAAATGCAAAACAATCTACCAAACCAAAAAATAAGAATATTTTCCTTCAATCTTCTACTCCCTATTATATTTTGTCTTGGCAGGCCAGCTGCTTCTGACAGTACCAGAATTGTATTATCCAGAGCTACTGTTTCTACAGAGACAGGAGGTTCAAGGTGAATTTGATCTGTCAGACTAGGGAAAGAAGTGAAGGTGACAGTTTACACTAATAATGAGTGTGATGGGAAACCTGACCAGCTCAATTTTACTGAATCGTAGATACATAAGATACTTCCTAGCTTGTTGCCTGTAAGCAAACCTGCACATAAATTGTTCCACTTAAATCAATAGAACTTTTCTTTATATTATAATACATACCACTAAAAAACAATTCTATGAGCTTTCCCTACAACTAGGTTACTTTCTTTCAATTTGGCATTTCCTTCCTCAAGAATTTTTAGAGATATTATTTCCATTGAGAAAGGTTAGCATAAAGACATTTTGACTTTTGACTAGCTTGAGGTAAATCTCAAGTGAAAACAATCCCAAACAGAAGTATTTTATTTTTATTTCCTATTTGACTCAGTGCTTTTGTTAGATTATAACTACAAAATCTGTCATTCAATAATTTTAAGTTCTTACTAATCACTATCTCACCATAAAAATGGAATGTTATTCAGGATCTGCCTTGGCATAAGCTTGTTGAGTTTGTAGATCATTTATTCAAAGTAGTAAGTGGGGAATCAGACTCGAATCCTACCAGATGTCTTAATCTTCAATTGTTGAAAATAAGGACTGTTGTTTCTTATATGCCAATGTATGTTTATATCCTTCCTTGGATTAATATTGGCAGATATCAGCCATTTAAATGCATTACATGAACAATTGTTGATCAAGACTTAAAACTGTTGTGATTCAATTTGTTATAAAACTGTAATGATTCATTGAATTAACTCTTAGATGTTCTGTTGAATGTTTATATGGATATATATCATATTGGTGTATGCAAATAATAGCATCTTATTTACTTGGTTGTTTTTATAGACTGCCACTCGATCTCATCAAAGGTAAGCTTTATCCACTATTCCCTCCATTTTAAATGTGGCATGCTTGTTCATGTATTTCTATAACATTACTAATGCTTTTCCTTCTTCATGGAATTTTCTTATCTCCTCCTTTAGTCGTTAAAAATCTATTCATGTTTCAAAGCACAAATGTGATGTATGGCATGAAGCCTTTTAAATTCTACTAGTGTAGACTTGATCTGGATTATATTTTTAGAGCATATTACATTTGTTTGTTTATATACTTATCATAATTCTCTTTACACTTGATTGTATCTATAAAAATATAAGTTATGAGTTAGCCTTAGAGGCAAAATTGCATAAAAGTTTTTATAAATGGGATACATACATATAATAAGACTTTTTATACTTTTGCTATTTTTTGTTATGTCTTTACATCTAATGAACACTTGGGTTTTTTTTTTTTTGTTGTCGTTATTTGTTTGTTTTCATAAACCGAGACTTTAACTGCTAGATCCTAGTGTAAGAGAAAAAGGTGAAGAAAAATTTCAGGCCTGAGATATGTTGATTCTACAAACTTTATAACTTTATTGAGTACATATCTTACCTACTTCCACACATATTTCTTTTTCAATACCTACAAACTCATTAAACATTATGATTCTTAGTTTCTACAAGATGGCAAAGAGACACATAGTATGTTAAAAATCTTACCAAGTTCACTCAGATCGTAATTAACAAAAGCAAGACTCAAGTAAGTCTTATTATATCACAATTGGAGTATAAATATGGCCACAGTGGAAATATAGAGTTTTTGCCCTTATCAGACTTCTGTATATGGCTGTTTTATCATCCTCTTTTCCCCTCTTTTGACTAAAGTTGAAGTTTTTTTTTTCTTTTCCTTATCTCAAATCTCAAAATCACGATTTGATGAGGAAAATAATAAACCAACAAAACATTTTTACCTATTTTAGTAATACACTTCCTCCCTACATACCTAAATAAACTCTGATAGTTTAAAATATGTCCCAAGTATACATAACTATACCTTGTTTCCTGAATTTATTGGAAGGGACATCATTTGATATGCTATGACAGTTTTAAATAGTCACTGCACATACAGTTAATACAACCTGTAAAGTTGTAACATTTTTTTTTAAAAGACATCATGCCATCTTTAATTACTATACAACTAGAAATTATTTAATTATTTTAAACTGAGGTTGGTTTTTAAATATTATGATAAGGAGTAATTCTTATAAATATTTAATTACTTCTTTAAAATAATTAAAATTATACTTCAAAATAACATGTATATGTAACTGTGAAGATGTATTTTTTAAAAAAATTTTGAAGAATATTATGGGGGTACAAACACTGTGGTTACATAAATTTTCTTGGCACTGCTTGAATCAGAGGTACAAGCATGCCCATCTCCCAGACAGGACACACCACACACCACACCCATTAGGTGTGAGTTTACCTATCCCCTCCTCCCCCCTCTCACCTGCCAGAGACCTGATGAATGTTACTTCCATATGTGCACATACATTTTGATTGATTAGTATCAATTTATTGGTGAGTATATGTGGCGTTTGTTTTTCCATTCTTGTGATACGTCACTTAGAAGAATGGGCTCCAGCTCCATCCAGAATAATGCAAGAGGTAGTTCACCATTTTTAATGGCTGAGTAGTACTCCACAATATATATATATATATATATATATATATATATATACCATTTTTTAATCCACTAATGTATTGATGGACATTTGGATTGTTTCTATATCTTTGCAATTGTGAATTATGCTGCTATAAACATTCGAATGCAGATGTCTTTTTTATAGAATGTCTTTTTTTCCTTTGGGTAATAATCCAGATTTCTGGATGAAATAAATGGTAGTTCTACTTTTAGTTCTTTGAGGTGTCTCCATATTACTGTCTATAGAGGTTGTACTAGTTTGCAGTCCCATAGCAGTGTATGAGTGTTCTATCTCTCCATATCCATGCCAACATTTGTTGTTTGGGGACTTTTTGATAAAAGCCATTCGCAATGGAATTATGTGGTTATTATCATTATGGTTTTTATTTGCATTTCCCTGATGATTAGAGATGTTGAGCGGTTTTTTCATATGTTTGTTGGCCATTAGTCTATCATCTTTTGAAAAGTTTCTGTTCATGGCTTTTGTCCATTTTTTAATGGGGTTGGTTGATTTTTTTCTCACTGATTTTCTCACTGAGTTTTATATAGATTCTAGTTATTAGCCCTTTATTGGAGATATACTAAATTGTTACTTTTTTGTTATCATTCCCAGTAACATCTTATCACAAAATAAAAGCACTCTTATGTTTATTAATGCCTCTGACAATTTAGAAAAAGTTGAGCTAATGGAAACGTGTGTAAAAGCTCTAATTAGTTATAAATTGCATGACCATTTTCACATTCTCATGGAATAAATTTACAACAAAAATTTAAGAATGCCTATTCTTCACAATGAGGTATAAATTATCCCTGGAGCATAAATCTCTGAGTTCAGAAACCATGGAAGATAATCCATATGATGGAATGAATGTTTCTCCCAGCAGCAACATAGGAAACTACAAAGAACATATCTGTTTATTTTTTTTATTTTAGCATATTATGAAGGTACAAATGTTTAGGATATGTACATTGCCCTTGCTCCACCCGAGTCAGAGCCCCAAGCTTGTCCATCCACAGATGGTGCGCATTGCACTCATTATGTGCATATGTACCCATCCCCTCCTCCCCTCTCCCACCTGCCCAACACCCGATGAATGTTACTACTATATGTGCACTTAAGTGTTGATCAGTTAAACCAATTTGATGGTGAGTACATGTGGTGCTTTTCTTTCCATTCTTGGGATACTTCATTTAGTAGAATGGGTTCAAGCTCATAGTACACTGCTAGTGGGACTGCAAACTAGTACAACCTCTGTGGAAAGCAATATGGAGATACCTCAAAGAGATACAAGTAGCTCTACCATTTGATCCAGCAATCCCATTACTGGACATCTACTCGAAAGAACAGAAGACATTCTATAAAAAAGACATCGTCACTAGAATGTTTATAGCAGCACAATTCACAATTGCAAAGATGTGGAAACAACCCAAGTGCCCATCAACGCATGAGTGGATTAATACATTGCGATATATGTAGTATTCTGAATGTAGTTCTATTTGGCTATGAAAAAACAATAGCGATAGAGCATTTCTTGTATTATCCTGGATAGAACATATCTGTTTCTAAGCTTTGTTAAACATACCTTTAAAAAATTGCATGTAGCTTTAAAAATAATTCTTAGATCATAACCATCTTTCTCTAGAAATGAGACTTTAAATCAGTTTGGTCTAAAATTTTAGCCTCATGAAACAGTTAAGCCACCACAAATCTTTCTATTAAGTTTGAAATTAGTTTATCCATTGATGGGGTAAGCTTGTGAGAAGTAGGAATTTTATTACTGTAAATTGCATTCTGAACACAGAACAGTTTGGAAGAAGATAAACTTCTCTAGGGAACTCAAAATCCTTCATTAAATTCATATTTTATGGACAGGAGGTGACTCAATAATCAAAGAGATAAAACAAGATTTAAAATTTTCATTTTAAATGTTAGATCAAAATACTAGTAGAATTTCTTAATAACCTGAAAATTGATAACTCTAAATATCTGGGTAAAACACTTTTCCAAAGCATTATTTTTTAGCTCATACAAACATAGCAGGCAAATTATAGATTGTTTTTAAGCTGGCCTAGAACCAGCTCCCTCACACAATAAGAATTACATGTATGTATTTCAAATGTAGAATCCAGGAAATTCACGTTTCTGAAATCAGTTAAATAATTTTTTGTCCTTCAGTGGCTAATGTATTGGATAGCCAAAGGAGGAGAGTTTTTGTTTTCCACCTGAATAGTCATACATATACACACACAGAACATGAATGGTAGTTATTTGTTTTCAACACTCCAATTATAGATGAAATCATTTATCTATTTAATACAATCATTGGAGTCTAATTAGTTTACACTCTCGAACTTCTATATCGCATTTTGTTTTATTATTTTCTGAATCATTCTTCCCTTTAATTCAGTTTTTATAACGGAGTTTACTACAGTTATTATCTTCTCTTTGTGTGTAAAGTTTAAAGGGGGATTTGGCAAATCTAAAGGTTTAGCTTGTTTTCTTCTTCATTTTTTTTAAATGAAGCAGAACTGGGCTTAAAAATGTAACTGCTATTGCTAAATGTCACCCAATTTCAGAAGATCTCTGAACACTTGGCAACTGACATGAAATTCATATTGGTCCTGAGAGATTTAAAATAAAAGAAGCAAATTAGATGCAAAAGCTAAAAGGAAAGTAAGTATATTTCCATATTTTGGTAAGGAAAGAGCAGATGGCTTGTGGAGCATTCTAGAAATGTGAAAAAGTTGTACTGTTTAATAGTTTAACAAAAATATAAAGTAAAGGAGGTAACAATGTGAGAACTGGTCTCCAAACCAACTTTTCATCATAATGATGTACAGAGTAAATAAGAGACAATATAAACGTAAGCATCATAGATTCCTTCTTCAAAAAGAGCACAGTAAAAAGCTGACTTCAGAGTTGGCCTAAAATTTACCTATCCTTCCTTACTCTATGTTATATCTGTGCATTCCCTAAAATTACCTAAATGCACGATATCCCTTAGCTCGTGCTTTTCGGGTTTATATTGGCTTGTTGACAACAGGAAAGTTTGACCAGAAAAAAATGGATAGAGAAACAGAATGAGAAATTCTCTCAATATATTTTTTCCTTAGAAACAATCATCAAAATTTCCCTTTGGCAGTTAATATCCACCTTGCTCTGAAACAATCTGAGAATTGGATAATTTTTAACAAAAATATTGTTCATTTTGCCACAATAATCAAGGGTTTTATATTTTTCTATTGAGAGAGGATAATTTAAAATAAATAATTAGAGGGCAAAGATCTATAGAAATCATGTCAATGTGCTCTATATCCAATTTCATAGTAATATTTACTCCTTTTACTGTTTAGTCTCAATTGATAATGTATCTATGGCAACACTGGGAAGGAAAAACTATTCATCTTTCTTATAGGTTTAGCTGCTAATTGATTATAATCATGTATATTGAATAGTGGGAAAATAGTGTAACTCATTTGGTACATGCACAGAGGTTTTAATCAAATAACAGCTCACAAAACTAATTGGATAATGGATTTTCTTATTTCCTATAACAGTTTTTATAAAACTTGGCTTTTTGGTTTAGGTTCATCTTAAATTCAATTAAATAGTCATGAGCTGCACTGAAAAATGAAATCTTTAGGTAATAATGACTGAGAGTGACCATTGAAGCACATACCCACAGTCCATCATGACTTTAGTAAAACTTGCGCAGGACATAATAGAATGTATGCAGGTAAATTGTGCTGTAAGTCTGGCAAAATGTCATTATTTCCACTGGGAAAGAGTTATCTGTAAGAGGTTTGCTGGCACAGTGGTCTGGGTGAAATTTTCTGAATCTAAATTCTAACTCTGCCGCTTTCTTGCAATGGAGACTTGAACAAATTACTTACTTGACCTACCTATGCCTCATTCCCCCCTCCATAAAATGGAAGAAACAACAGTCTCTGTCTCATATGCTTGTTATAAGGATTAAATGAGCTTCTGTAAGATGATTACACCAGAACCTAGGATATCTTAAGCACTCTATAAGTGTTAAACATGGATTTTTTTTTCCCAAAGGAAAGCAACACTTTTGTGTGTTGGGGGCAGTGAGTGAGTGAAGTTACATTGCTATGTAACTCGATGCAATATTTAAGCTGGTATGTTTGAGCTAACAAGCCATACTCATTTTATGAATCATTTTTGGATAAAAGTAATTCAATTATAACACATCACATAATTCACTGTACTGTGTTACAGTACAATATATTCTACATAGGCAGTGTGTAAACTATTATATCTTTCTTGTATTTGAAGTGTATTTTCTGACAATAATCCCATTTTTAAATTTTACATATTTATCAAATACATGTTCTAAAATATGTACACATTATGGAATGACTAAATCAAACTAATTAACATATGCATTATTATGTGCATAATTTTTTGTGGTGAGAACACATAGAATCTACCATTTTAGTAATTTTTGAGAATATGATACATTGTTATTAACTATAGTCACTATGTCATATACTAGATCTCTTGAATTTATTCCCCCTATCTAATTGAAATTATAAATGCTTTGATCAACATCTTCCCATTCCCCCTCTGTTCAACTTCCAACCACCATTCTATTTTCTATTTCTATGAGTTCAACTTTTTCAGATTCCACATATGAAATCATGTCGTATTTGTCTTTCTGTATCTGGCTTATTTCACTTAGAATAATGTCCCCCAGGTTTATCCATGTTGTCATGAATGACAGGATTTTCTTCCATATTTTTAAAGGCTGAATAGTATTCCATTGTGTATGTATATACACATTTTCTTTATTCATTCTTTCATTGATGGACACATAGTTTGATTCCATAACTCAGCTATTGTCAATAATGCTGCAATGAACTTGGGGATGTAGCTATCTCTTAAACATATTGATTTTAACTTTTTTGCATATCTATCCAGAAGTCAGATTCCTGGATTATATGATAGTACTATATTTAGTTTATTTGAGGCACCTTGGAACAATTTTCCATAATGACTATACTAAATTACATTGTCCACCAACAATGTCAAATAGTTTCCTTTTCTCCACATCCTATCCAATACTTATCTATCATCTTATTGATAACAGCCAGTGTAACAGGTGCAAGGTGATGTCTTATCATGGTTTTAATTTTAATTTCTCTGATAATTAGTGATTTTTAGCATTTTTCATATACATGTTGGCCATTCATATGTCATCTTTTGATAAATATCTATTCAGGTCTTTTGTCCATTTCCTAACTGGGTTATTAGTTTTCCTACTATCACATTGTTTGAGGTCATTATATATTTTTTGCTAGTAACCCCTTATAGATATATGCCTTTCAAGTATTTTGTCTTATTCCATTATGTTGTCTCTTTACCATGTTGATTGTTTCTCTGGTGGTGCAGAAGCTTTTTAGTTTGATATAATCCCATTTGTCCATTTTGACTTGTTTTCTATGATTTTAGGTTCATATGCAAAAAATCATTGCCCAGACAAATGCCACAGAATTCTTCCCCTGTGCTTTCTTCTAGTAGTTTTACAGTTTCTGGTCTTATATTTAAGTCTTTAATTCATTTTGAGTTTTTTATTTTGCATGTGGTATTAGATAAGGATCTAGATTTATTCTCCTGTGTGTGAATATACTGTTGTCTCAACACCATTCATTGAAGAAATTGTACTTTTCTCATTGTGTTTTCTTGTCATTTTTGTCAAAAATCAATTGACCATAAAAGCATAGAAATTTTCTGGGCTTTATCCTGTTCCATTTGTCTATGTTTCTGTTTTTTATTCCAATACAATGCTGTTTTCATTAATATAATTTAGTAATCTCTTTTGAAGTTATATAGTGTGATACCTCTAACTTTGCTTCTTTTTTTTTCCATATTGCTTTGGCTATATGGGGTCTTTTGTGGTTCAATGCAAATTTTGTGATTGTTTTTTTCTATTTCTGGAAAAAATTTCATTTGAATTTTGACAAAGATTGCATTGAATTTTTATATCGCTTTTAGTAGGGTAGATATTTTAACAAAGTTAATTCTTCCAATACATGAACATGTGATATCTTTCCATTTATCTGTGTGTTCTTCAATTTCTTTCATCAGTGTTTTATAGTTTTTAGTGTATAGGTCTTTCACCTCCTTGGCTAAATTTTTTTCCTTGTTTAAATTTATACTTAAGTATTTTTTTGTAGCTATTACAAATGGGATTGCTTTCTTGTTATTATTTTTCCTCAGATAGCTTGCTGTTAGTGTATCAAAACAATATTAATTTTTGTACTTTAATTTTGTATGCTGCAACTTTAGTGAATTTGTTTATTTCTTTCAATAGTTTTTTGGAATCTTTAAGGTTTTCTATTATAAGATGATATCTTCTGCAAACAAGGACAGTTTAACTTCTTCCTTTTTAATTTGAATGCATTTTATTTCTTTCTCTTGCTTAATTTCTCTGGCTCAAACTTCCAGTACTGCTCTGAAAAGAAGTTATGAGAGTGGGCATCCTTGTATTATTCCAGATCTTAGATGTAAAACTTGAAACTTTCCAATATTATTTAAATACGATGTTAGCTGTGGGTTTGTCATATATAGTCTTTATTGTGTTGAGGTCCATTTCTTCTATACCTATATTTAAGTGTTTTTGTCATGAAATATAATTATATTTTATATGATTAAATTGGATTTCACAAATTTTATATGATTAAATTGGATTTCACAGATTTGAATGATTTATGTGAAGTCATACAGCTAGTTGTAATTGTAATACTTGGACTCAAACTACCTTTTTTAAACTCCTAATTCAGCTAAAGATAGTGCCATTTGATAGCTATGTGACCTTAGAATTGTTTTCTTAGTGCCTCATTTTTTTTAAATCTTTAAAATGGGCATAAAATTATCTATGTTACAGGGTTATCTAAAGCATAAAATTCAGAGTATATGAAACATCTGACACAATCAAAGATCAAAATAAATGGCAACTATATTTTACTTTATATATATATATATCTCAGATTAGCTTGCAAATATGATATAGAGAGTAGCATATATTTGTGAAGTAGGATAAGTGATAGATGGCATAGAGTCTTTTTAGAAATCCACAGTAATAGTTAACATTTATTAAGTTCTTATTATGGACCAGTTATTATATTAAGTACTACAGATATATTGCTTCATTTCATCTGATAATAAACCCAAAAGGTAGGTACTATAATTATATGAACTTTACATGTGAGTAGATTGTGTTATCAAATGGATAAACAACTTGCTTATGGTTTCACAGCTTATAGTAAGTAGAGAAAGAAATGAATCCAAAGAGTCTTTCCAGAGAGGGTACTGCTAAGCATTCATACTTGCTGTCTCAGAAGACATAGAAAAGCACTTATCCATTCAGCATTTACAGATTAAGTTATTTTACCTGCTTTATATATTACAAAGTATTTATTAGGGATGTGGAATGCTGCTGTCTTTGTTGCTATCAGTTTCTCTCTTTCAATTGGTTTCATGTCAATTTCATCAGCTAATAAATTACATTTTCAGAAAAGACTCTATTTGGTACTTTCATATTACAAAAATTAACTGGTTCTTTTATGTTTGCTCAACATAAGCATCTCTTTAGATGCAGTATCATCTGGACGGAGTTTGCACTATTTTTAAACAAATTAGCAAATGACACTAACATAAATCCATAAATCTACTAAACTTATGAGATTTAAAAAAACATAAAAATTTGGATATCTAGCATAGCTGACTATTTTCTCCTCACTCATTTGTCTTCTGATATTGTTAGGCATAAATAGAGACCCTTCATTCTGTGATTCTCAGTCTATTTGTCTATAAAGACTTACCTTCCCCCAGTGCAATGTAATAATGACAGATAACCTCTTTAACATTTTATACTTTCTCTTTATTTATTTATACCACAGCATGGTGTCACTGCCCATTTTCAAGTAAACTTTCTTCAATACTAATGTAGAATTGGTAATGCATTTGTATAAATTAACCTGAAACCTCTGTAGTATAAAAATATATGTTCTAATGAGAAATGGGAAGCATTCTGGTTAATTGCCACTGATAATTTTAGTTAATTCTAGTAATCTCCTAGGTGGCTAGTACAACATCACCTTGCTATTTCTTTACGTGATCAACTAAAAAGCTATTCAATGCATGTTGACAACTAAAATTGAGGAATTACTTGTGATATAGCATAGTTACCAGGAAAATAACAATTTTGAGGGAACATAGGAAAAAGACTCCAAAAACTTGCAACAGCATAATTTTTTTTGTCTTGTGAGTATCCATGGCACATGCATTTGTCCTTTGGAAAATGTTTAGAAATATTGTACTGTGTTTTTAGAGATGCTAAACAAAGCAAGATCAAGTTCTTTCTGAATTAAATATTCTTTGCCTTCAGCAGTGAAGCATGTTGTAAAGGTTGAGGAGACTTTTTGCTGTGGTTACAGTCATCAAAACAGAACAACGCTGACCAGCAATTTTGCTGCTGAAAATATGGAGCCTTGGCAGTGTGTGAGGCAGAAAGTGTATTGTATTGTGAGCAGTTTTCAACCAAAGTTGTCACCGTAATTCCAGGAATCAAATGAGCATAAACACCTAGATATGATACATTTTGGTTTTTTTTTTTTTTGGTTTTTTCCTGAGACAGAGTCTCACTTTGTTGCTCAGGCTAGAGTGAGTGCCATGGCATCAGCCTAGCTCACAGCAACCTCAAACTCCTGGGCTCAAGCGATCCTACTGCCTCAGCCTTCCGAGTAGCTGGGACTACAGGCATGTGCCACCATGCCCAGCTAATTTTTTCTATATATATATCAGTTGTCCAATTAATTTCTTTCTATTTATAGTAGAGATGGGGTCTCGCTCTTGCTCAGGCTGGTTTCGAACTCCTGGCCTCAAGTAATCCACCCGCCTCGGCCTCCCAGAGTGCTAGGATTACAGGCGTGAGCCACCACGCCCAGCCTGATTCCACATTTTGATCTTCAGATTGCTCAACTCGAATCAAAAATCCAAACTAATGAAGTATATTAGTAAGAAAATAATTAATTCATTGTATAAAGTAATTTTTTTCAACAAGAAAATTGAGACTGTATTGCTTTAGCAGATACTTCCTCAATCAGTTACATACAATCATACGTATACAGAGACATACATACACACGTACAGCACACAGATATTAAGGAACACACCTGCAATTGAGTTTTAAACACAAAATCATATTTGTGAAAAGAGCTTCAAAATATACTCAAGTAAAAATTTTTAATACAATAAAAGTTGATGAATGCATTTATTCTGATTTGACCTTTTTTAGAATTTCTGTTTCTGCTGACTTTAATACCTACATGTTCTCCAATATTTTTCTGGTTATTCCTCCTCAAAGAGTGACTAAAGGGGCAGATGTGGGTATTTTTCAGAATTAAGAGTTTTGGTAGTTAAGTTGACTTTTTGACTTAATCTTCCATACAACTTTAAATACTGTCATCAAAGCAAAATCTCAGCAAGGAAAGAAAAAAAAGTCTTAACTTCCCACTAACAGCATTATTTCAGAAAATTAATTTTAAAAATCATCTCTCACCTGTGGTTCATCAGGCACGGCCACATTTCTTTAGATTGTAAGATTTATTTCCCTTACTGAGCCTTTATAATTAGAATTTTAAATAAAATTACAGTAATTTTTGTGACTTGGATTTAAAACTGCCACACAATTAGTTTTTATTACTACCTACATTTTATCTCTTCTCTAAAGCTTCTATTCACTAAGTCCATTTCATTTACCTTAAATCAGTAGTCCATAAGGAGAAGTCTCCCGGGTTGCTTTGTCTTGCCAAAGTTGTGATAGCTTTGGACAGGGAATTCAGTCCTGGGACAGACATAAGAGATAATTTAACACTTTGGGATGTCTAGCAGAAAAATGGAGCAAACTATGGCAGTAGGTTGGCATGATTTACCAATCCATACTACAGAGTTGAAAAGGAAAGCCTAAAACTAGAAGATAATCTTGTGCTTGTGGGGAATGAGCTATCAAACCATGAAATGGCATAAAAATAAATAAAAATGCAAATCAAGAAGGTGACAGTGTCCCTTGGAAACAATGATAGGGTGTAACCTCCACATGCTCAGAGTGGAATAAAATGTACAAACCTAACTCTCTCAAAAGAGGAAAAAACTCAATAACAACCTCTGTGCATTTTGTTTCCTTTGTAAATTTAATAGGGATATTAAAATTTTCAGTTCTCATTTAATTTTTCTTTAAATGCATTTTTAGAAAATAACCTCTAGCTACAACACAACTATAGCGGCAGAGATTTTATTTCATTAAAATTTTAACAGGACTAAATGACGATAACAATCTTCTTAGGCACGTTTCTAGTTTCTATAGAAGGGAATTAACAAGCTGTTGTTTATATCCTTGGTGGAAAAAAAAAGAACTCAACTCAGAAACTGCTTCTTTTCAAACAGGTGTTTCAGCATATAAAATGTAGAATTACCTCTAATAGTCATATCCCAATATAACTTTCTTTGTTGTTAGATAGTTCTCTCTAAAGATAATAATGCCAGGCAAAGACAGCTGCTAGACTTTATGTATTTTATTATTTTTAAAAAATACTAATCCACTTTTGGTTAAATCATTGCAATTGAATCTGTTGCCTGTGACATACACAGATGAGCATGAGTTGATTAAGAAATTTTTCTCAGAAGGGCTACCCTTCCTATCCACTGGAGCCTTAGGACAGGAGTGGGGAAATTTTTCATGTTAGAAGGCCACATTAATTTAGTTGTAACCAAATAAGGCCATGTATGTAATCAAATAAGGTCAAGAAACTTCAGTTAGCTATACTTAAAAATGTGCATTATTTCATAAAATTATGTGCTTAACAATTTTAAAAAATGAAAAATATTTGTTAATTTTAAAGTTAACTAACCTTTTATTGACTTCGTTCCATCTGCTTTTTGTTGGAATAATTTGAATATTTGGTTGCAGCATGGAGGTCCACAGTTTCAGTTGATCCTCTAGATGAGTATCAGTCATTTGTGACCTTAAGGGTATCTTGATTTGGGTTAGCTAGGAAAATGTAGATTTGCAGCAACAAGTGGTTGAAAAGCAAGAAAGCATTTGTTGGGCATGTTGCCAAAGGCATGAGTATTCTACTACATTTTTCCATATTTCAGTTGGCTCTTTCTTAGCATCAAACAATGACTTTAAAATGTCATCTACTGAGAGTGCAATCAATTCCATCTGTAGTTCTTTAGTTGCCTCAGTGATATCAACTAGGTAAGGCTGAAGTGCTAATTTGAGTTTGATGTCGTGATTCTCAAAGTCAGTGGACCTTTCGTTGTATTCTCCTACAATGGTCTATTTCAGCTGCATATTCTTCAAATGATTCACATATATCAAGGTCTGCAAAGGTCTATTTCAGCTGCATATTCTTCAAATGATTCACATATATCATCCAGCTTATCAATGACCTTTGCTAACCGGGGAAAATGCTCATCCAAAATTTCCTTTTGAAGAAGAGGTGTTTTGAAAAAAGATAGTTTTTTTTGAAACGCTTAGATTTTTTTCCATATATCCTATTAATATATAGACTTACTTTTACCTTGCAAAGAAGTACTCAAGTTGCCTTAATTTGACTTGTTATCACACAGAAATGCTGCATTCTTTACAGAAATCTTCTTTCAATCATTTATGTTGCTGATTCTGTTCTTCATAAAATTTACCTACCTAATTTTGTCTAACACTTGTCCCTATGAGGGCCCATGCATTTTAGAATGATATGGCAAATCCATACTGAATACCTCATTATTCAACTTTAGCATGTTACACAACTGACATGCCATGTTGCATTTGCAGGAATATAGTCAACAATACTTATAACTTGTTGCGAAGTGTCACTTAAAATAGAAGATTTATCACAGAAATTTTGCTGATGCAAGATACCATGAAAAGAAATGAGAGCACCTGGATCTGTTAATACTATTTTTTTTTTTATCTGTGCAATAAACCCTTCATGTTTTCCTGTCATGGAAGGTGCCCTATATGTACATACACTCACTAAGTTTACCAAATTCAGTCCAACTTCATGACATTTTTCTTGAAAGTTGTTAAACATATAAAAGTTGCTGAAGATATCTATTTCTCATGTTGTGTTCACCGGAGTGCCCAAAGTAAGTAACTCTTCAAAGCACAGAAAATCTTGTTATGACCCAAATGAAGTATAAAGCATGTGTTGAGTCAGTAGTATCAGCTGATTCATCCAAAGCAACTGAATAATATATATTTCAATTTTGAAATATTGCATGAAGTTGTTCTATTAAGTTGAAGGCTAATTCATGCTGCTGATCAGTTATGGTTCCTCTTGAAAGAGGCAATTGCTTGTAATTTGAAATGATGTCAGAGTCTAATCGTCCTATAACTTTGACAATGCATTTTTTTCATGACTTCTGTATCAATGAATGTCTTCCCTTTTTTGCCGAGTATATAAGCTACCTTATAAGTTGCTTCAGTGCCATTATTTCCAGGTCTTATTGCTGCTTAAAAGAATTGTATTTGCTTTTGCTTTTCATCTTTTAATTTCTGCAACACAATCTTCGGCACCTCTCCCTCTGATTTAAAATATTTGTGGTCCTTATGAGTGTTATAATGCTGATGAGCATTGAAATTCTTTAATGTTGTTATTGCAGTATCACAAAGCAAGCAAAACATCTTATCTTTAGCAGGAACAAGATAATATTGCAATTCCCAATCCTCATTAAAATATCTGTTTTCTTCTGTCAGTGTTCTCTTGGTCTTCTTTGACATAATGGGATATTAAGCAAACAGAATTTAAAAATACTGTTAAAATGTGTAACTATTCACAAATTCCACTTCAAACAGAAACAGTGCACCCTTGTCAAAAGGTGATAATAGACTGGACTTCTTGACCCCCACAAACTCTTACCAGCCTTGTGCTATAGTGGCGCCAGTCAAGTGGGGGAAGTTAGAATTAAATCATGAGTATAGCAGCTGTCAATTTAGAACATATTTAAAATACCAATCTGGGAGGATTATTTTGCTAAAACTTATTTTATTCTTTAGTATTTTAAATATGTTCATTTTAAAAATAAAATCAAAAGATAAAAGATAAACAAAATGTAGTAATAAAAATAAAAAGATTTGTTTCGTAGAATTCGGATTCAGTCAAAAGGCCGCACTTAAGGACCTAGATGGCCACACGTGGCCTTAAGGGTTCAGGTTCCCCACTGCTGAATTAGACAAACTTTTAACATAGAATGAGATACATGATTGATATTAATTGTCTTGTCTGCTTTCCTTCTTCTCAGGCTCCTACTGCTGGAACATCTACCTGGTTACATGGGACATACACACGCACATATTTTCCTCTGTTAGATCTATGTTTACTACCTTTGGAATACCTCAGCAGAAACTAGACCTTGCTCAGAGCTATAACCATTCAGGAAATAGACCAATTAGCCCTATGCAGGAAAACAATGTGTGTCATCAAAAATGCATTTTAAAAAGGTACAGTAAATATAGTCAGCCCTCTGTATGCATAGGTTCCACATCCATAGATTCAACTGTAGAACAAAAATATTTGGAAAATAATTCCACAAAGGTCCAGAAAGCAGAATTTGAATTTGCCACACACCAAATACTGTGTCAAATCCACACAAATGAAGTGATGTGTAGGCATTTTATTAGGTATTATAAGGAACTTAGAGATGATATAACAAACTGCATACAAGAGGAAGTGTATAGGTTATATATAAATACTACACCATATTATGTCAGAGACTTGAGTATCTATGGATTTTGGCATCTTTGGGAGCATCCTGGGCCCAATCCACCATGAATACGGAGGGACAAGTGTATTTATTTTTCTATTCAGTATTAATTGACTTTTGCAATTTTCTAAAATCATGATAAGTTGTCAAGGAAAACCTTTGAGTATGAGGACCTCTTTATGCTCTTGAAAATATAAAGGTATATAAAGGACCTAAAGCTCTTTATTTATGTGGATTATATCTATCAATCTCTACTATATAGGAAAATAAAACTGATAAATTTTAACAGTATCTATTCAATGTTTTAAAAATAAAAACATATTACACGTTAATATATATGTTAAAATAATTACATTTTCCAAATAAATGGAGTAGAATGACATCATTTTTTAAATTTTTGCAAAACACTTTAATATCTGGTTTAATAGAGGGCAGATGGGTTCTTATACCTATTTCTACTTCCAACCCATTGAATTATACTGCTTTGGTTGAAATATATGAAGAAAATTCAGTAACACAAATAAGTAGTTGGATGAGAAAGGAATATCTTGATAGCATTTTTAGAACATGATGGGTATTTTTCTTTGCTACTACACCAAAATTCAACAACCTTCTCAATAGTGGTTTCTTAAAAGTTAAGTAAAATGTGAAATATGACAGCTTATTAATGAAATTTTTTGTACTCTTTACCTTAGAATATATTAATCTTAGAAAGCTGTCATCAAATTCATAATGACAAAGATAATTTTCTCAACTTCTAAATTTTTCTCTAAAGCTGGACTTTTGTCATAATACTATCAGTTGCTTTTCTTGAAATGACAGGTTCACTTTGTTTTTGAGAACATTTCAGCTAATTACTGAAATCTGAATAACCATGGTTGTTCTGTCAGTCATTATTTTAAATAAAAATAATGTTTCATGAGCAGCTAGCTCAGCTCATGCTCATGATGATCATACAAGTACTTTATCAGGAATTAATATTGTACTGGGATACACAGCAGAAGTGTTTTCTATGCACTTCACATTTTTTACATAGAATGTTAAAAACACATGAGCTCAATTGTCAATAGTTGATATAATTAATATAATTAATACATGTTTTCTATTTCAACAAGGACATTATTCAGCAATATTGTTTTCCTTGTGTATTTATTTATGTAGTTATTTGTTTATTGATTTATTTTCACTGTCCATGTATGGAGGTGAGGAATGCAATGATAATGTAGCTTGATGCCACTGCCTTGATTCATGCTAATCTACCAATAATTTTACCACCATTGCTTTTGCCCAATGAGTGCAAATGCTAGCACAATGAGAAAGATAAGTAATGTCTTAGTGTTACTATGAAAATCGTTCTGACAATGCAGTCCTATGAAAGTTTCTCTGAGATCCCTAGAAGTTCGCAGAACTACTTTGAAAGCCATTTGTCAAGTGGAACCACATTATCTTCTTTAACAGTAGAACACATGGAAGAAACATGCACTTTGACCAAATTCTGAGAAGCTTACACTGCTTTCAGAATGGAAACAGTAAAACAGACCATATACTTATAGTCTGAAATATCTAGGTTTGAATTCAAGCCATGGTACTTAGTACCTCTATGGCATTAAGTATATATTCAATCCTGCTTTTTGCTTTACCCTCATCACTAAAAAAAATTCGGGGAGAGTTTAAGGAAAAAATGAGAGTATACACAAATGTATGCATACATACATAATGCCTGGAATATAGAAACTTTCTCATAAATAGCAGTTTCTAGTATTTTTGTTGTTGTACACAAGGCATATGATTAATAGTATTGTGTAACTTTTGATCCTTTTACCCCACAAATCTTTCCCACATTTAGTAATAAATTATAGATAAATGTAGTAGATTTCAATAAAAGAGTCAATTTTAACATATGGGCCATGACAGGTGATTCATTCCAAAGATAATAACACTGGAAAATTAATGCATATAGGTTACATTATTCAACTGTTTGTAGAAAAAAAAAGAATATTATCCTATTTCATCATGCCTATACTCTTTGGGCATCATCATTTCAATCATTGGCTTTCATGTATGAGTAACTGTGACCCATCAGAATAAAATGCCACAGGAGTTGGGAGAGCTAATTATCGAGTCTATGACACAACAAAAGAGCAATGAAAAAAATGGGCACTTGTTTCTTATTTTAGGAATGTATTCTTTACATATAAAAATGATTCAACTGTTGCAAGAATTCCAGGAAAATTGGATTTTTATCTTTGTCCTACATAAGAAACTAAACTGTGAAAATGAGAATAGTACAGATATATCAAGATTGGGCTTCCACTCAGTTTAGACCTAGTTCAGTTGCTATTAGAATTAAAAGAAGAATGTAGAAGAAAGTAAAGCATATTTGAAGCAATGAAAAGGCCACTAATTTTGGAGTCAGATAGGCTGGATTCATCTTCTAGCTCTTACTGAATCCAAGAGTAACTCTAGATAGTTCCTTAACTTCCTTAAACTCTAATTTCCTCAACTGAAAAAGGATTATAAAATAATTTCTATGTGATAATTCTAAAGAATTAAATAAGATAAACTATTTAAAGTACATAAATGTCCCCATGTGAAGTGAGTGTTCATTAAATGGTAATTTATTTTCTGCTTGTTCTATAATTATTAAATTGATGGGAAATTCAGTTGTATACATATATAAAGTTGATAGAAAGTCAATCCTTTCCATCATGTCCCTGGTTATCTATCCCTATCCCCTCATAAAGTTTTTGTGAAATATGAGGTTTTCAACACTTCTTCCAAAGGGTTAGTTGATTTGGTCAATTCAACAGACACATATCTCAGAATCTCAACAAAAAATAATTTAATAAAAATAGTTTTTTTCTCTCTGTAGAGTTATGAAAATATAGAATTGAGTTGTTATTAAGATTATTTTTATTTTCAAAAAAATAATTTTTAACAAGGCAGTGACCATACCTTTGAACATTGTTAAATGGTGTCGACCAAAGCAGCAAGAAAACACCATTGAATTTAACATGGCAGCCTGCTCCATCCCTAACACCATCACTCCCCGTCAGCGCTCCTACTCTGTTCTTCATTTTCATGTGTTCCACAGTTTTATTACTATTCTTATGCACCGTATGATTTACTAATATGTCATGTTTATCATGCATTCCCCTTGCCCCTGCTAGAATGTAACTTCTTTAAGGAAATAGATCTTGGAGGTTTTGTTTCTTGAGGCACTGTAAGAGGAGCATCTGACTCATAATGAGTGCTCACTGAATGGTTTGAGTGACTTTTTTTGAATCAAATAGGTGTTAAAAACTGTGTAGAATAAGATTATTGCTTTATGCCTACTCCATTTTATGAGTGTTAATTCACCATATAAGAAAAAGAACTATATATTAAAAGATACTAAAAAATAAATTATATTATTCCAAAAATAATATAGAGTTATAACATATTCCATACTTATCAATTTCACTGAGCAATGTTTATTGAAGACATTTTCTGTATTAGGTACTATGCTTAATAGACATAAAATCATCTGACAGAGGCAACATGAGGGTATCAGAGTAAATCTGTTGTATGTAATGAATGTAAGGCTTCATTCTTTCTATTTTATTTAGAGTGACAGAAATACAATTTTATTCCCATTCCCCAGTGGGAATAAAATTAGGGAGTGTTTGCCAAACTTTGTAGCATAAAATCACTTTTATATAGATAAGGCAATATTGTTACTCTACTTTTGGAAGAGAACTTAAGAAATGTTGAAATTAAATTACTCTGATACATTTACATCACTATAGATATCATACGAGTTATGATTAAAACTCGATCCAATGTTATCTACTAGATTTATCTCCATGCTGCTTAAGGTGACACTATGTACCTTGAGGCACAGTTCCTGACCTAGTGAGAATCTCCTCTAATTGTAATGTGCTGAAAAGATCTTGGCTTCATTTTATACATTGATTCTGAAAGTACTTATTGAATAATTATTAATAAATAATCTCTCTGGAAATGAAAGGAAGAAAAATAATATTCTTGACTTCTATGATCTTGAATTCTAGTGGGCAGACAACCATAGAACAATAGTATTGATGTAAGATAATTGCTATGATAGATTATTTACCAGGGCAGAAACTTCAAATGCTAATAGGGAAGCAAGCAATACTTTTGTTAGGTAGATAATTAGGCCATCCGGCTCTTCTAGGGACAAGGGTTGCTCCATCTGGGAAGAAAGATAAGGACAGACACTCCACTTTTGGGCCCCACCTTTAATCCTATCCCAAGCAATTGCTACACCTGGGGAAGGCAGGAATGCTTTAGCAATCCCGAAATTTCCCATCCCAGGCATGATAGGATTTAGAACATGATTTAGAGTAACCTAAGTGTAATTATTATGCCATTAGCTTTAATCTTCATTGTGGTTCACCACTGCCCCCACCACCCATTCTGCCCAGGTGGGCTTTCTGAAAGGGAGCTCCTATATAAATACATAGATGGAATTTTGAGGACACCTGTTGATCATTTGATAATGTCCTACACCTTCTGAGAGATGCCCCTGGACAGAGCTAATAACAGGAAATGATCCAAAACTTCAGTAGTCAGTTCTTCAAACAATCAGTGAGTGAGTTGGTTTGTCTCTCTCCACTCGCAGAGACGAATCCATTTTGTTCTATGATAAAGAGCTGCTCCTGGGAAACTGCTTCCTGCCTAGGGTTACTCTGTCCCATTGGCCCTGCTGGTGATTTTTCCAAAATAATAGTCTGGACTTGACACTTTGGTGTGTCTGGTCTTTCTTCAGCCAAGAGCACACACCAAGAGCCCAGGGCAAACTGCCACCCTGACACTTTCAGAAGGTTGTCTACTCATAGCAGATATTCAAGTGACAATCTTAGTATTTTCAGATTTGCAGAAATACTATTGAGAAAAGAGCATTTCAAATAAAGGAAACTGTAATTAGTCATAAAAATATAGATATATATAGTCACCAGACTGTATATGTGGTTCAGTTTTGTCATGAGTGCAAAAAGTAGATGAATGAGGAAAGTAAAGTAGAGGTCAAACTCTGAAAGGCATTGAGTGTCACATAAAGTGAAATTATATTGAAAGTCTCTTAACAGACTGTTTTAATTCTCAGATATTTCCTAAGTAAAAGAAAACCTGACAAGACTATATAATCAAAGTCACTCAGTTGTAATAAGATCTTTAAAAAAAAAAAAAAAAGTTCTATAAAAGCTTTGTCATTTTAAGCCAAGTTTAGATTGAATTAATTTATTTTAGAAAGTGAAGCTCTGCTAATTAGGTTTAGCCCTCAGGCCTATGGCAAGTTGTCAATGTGGATTCTGGTGTAGAAGGCAAGGGACTCCTCATTGTACTAGCCTTTGGGAAATATTACCTTAACTGCTGAATTGCAGAAAAGTTACCAAGAGCTTCCACCAGCCTTTGGTGGACAATTAGAAAGAAGGGAGCTGTGATAAAACAAGCAGATTTTATAACATGCTAAAAATTTACAACTCCAGGTGTTTTTCTATGAGTAGGAATCTCAAAATATTCTTAAACCACAGAGAACGCATGTTAGCAAAATTGTCAATGTACTTAAGTAGTTTAAAAACTTAGCCTTAAATTTTGAAAATATTGTATAACAAAGATGTAGTTTCACCCTAAAAATTATTTGTTGTGAGACATTCTGCTAAAACATGGATACTGTGTACTAAAATAAAATCTTAAGCCCCCAGCCAACTGAATGGACCGACACCCTCTTGGCCAGGGGGACCCCAGAAATACCCTAAATCTGAGTTGCTGGCCTCGAGAAGGGAGGTCAGATATGCCTGATCATGTCCCCCTCCCATCCTGGAGATATCCTTTCTAACTCATTAACAGGCCTAAGGCTATGCATGACAAAGCTTAAACCATACCTACAGGTCATCAATTTATTTAATTGACCATTTGAATCCTTACCTTAAGTTAAAACATTCTAAACCTTTAGACAAAGTTTCATTTCATTAATCAATTACAAATGAAAAGATCTTTAAACCCATCTATAACTTGTAATGCCCCTCCTTGAGCTATCCTGGCTTTTTAGGCCAAACTAATGTATGCCTTCCATTTATTGATTTATGACTTTACATATAATTTGTTTCCCTGAAATGTCTAAAAACAAACTGTAGCCCAACTACAGCACTTGCTCAAGGCTTTGTGGCCCTGGCTCTCCAGGGCATGGTAGCAGGTATTTGGCTCAGAATAAATCTCTTTGAATTATTTTACAGAGTTTGGGTTCTTTTCCATTGATAATAGGTATTCACTATTTACTTTGCATCCTTAATGATGTTTTATAAAATTCCAAAATGTAAACTGTTTCCATAAAACTAAAATGCAGATGTCAGAAACTATTAATATCTTCCCTCTCTGTGCTAGTACTTTATTCTAACCAGGTGTTCCTCATTATCTCCAGCTATAAACTTCAATCAAGTCATTCTTGGATAATGGCCACTTGTCTTCCCAAGAAGCCATTGATCTATGAAGCTCCTTGACCTTAGTTACAGGTCTTTTATTGTCATTAATGCCTCTTCTATACTCCCACAATTCTTGAAGATGACTGGGTTCCCAAGTGTTTACATACATGTTGACCACCCTCTTAGGTTCCTCCTGGTTTGAGTATATCTGCCTTGATCCACTATTTTTAATTTATATTTGCTTATGTATTATTACTTTGAGTTGTTCACACTGTCCAGATCTTATTTATAATCATTACCTTACTTTTTTTTTTACAACTGTAGGGGTGCTTCTTAGGGCCAGAAAACTTCCAGGTGATTTTAACTAGCTATAAGGGTGTGTGGGCAGGTGATTTTAACTAGCTATTCATTTGCCAGATTAGCACAGGAGGCTTGTTCATGTTTGTTTATTTTTCCACCTAAGGGTGGTTTTGAAGAAGGGATAAGTTTGGATTTATATTCAAATCAATTTTTATATAAATCAATTTAATTAAGGGTAATTAAATAAATCACCTGGAACACTTAAGAAAATTACATATGAGTTTGTGGGTCAGGATTTGAGAAAGGCTCCACCAGGCATCATTTTTTCTTATTCATCTAGAGGCAGATGGAAATGGAGGATCTATTTCCAGTTGGCTCACTTTACTCTCTGACTTCTCTTTTTCTCTTAGCATAGGATCTCTTCCTTCAGGAGCCATGCAAGTACCTTAGCTTCCCACAGCATGGAGGTCTCTGGGTGGTCTGACTTCAAATAAAACATCTAGCTTCCCCAGAAGGAGTATTCCATATGGCCTAAATAGAGGCTGCAAAGTTTCTATAAACTAACCCTACAAATGCCAAAACATCCATTCTAGTGCATTCTATTGGTCACTAAGGCCAGCCCAGATTTTAGGGAAGGAAGAAATACATTTCATCTCTAGATGGGGAAATGACATACACATACTGACAGAGAAAAAAAAGTGTTGACTGATGTGTGTTCTGAAGGAGAGAAAATAAGTTGTGGGAAAAAAATCTATATAAACTACTTTGTCAAGAACCTTGACTGTTAGAGAATAAGATAGGAAAGAGAAATAATAACTCAAAGGAGTTGTTGCATTGAGGGAGGTTTTTCTCTTGTTATTCCCCTATCCATTTCCTAGATGTGGGAAATCATGGAAAATCTTAAGGTGATGTAGTTATTGAGGTGTGAAGAAATGAAAGAACAAATGGAAGATGGAGTAATAGATGAATCAATGTTCTTAAGTATGAAATAATTTATACCAATAGTAAAATTTAAAAAATCCAAAAACCCCAGAATCGCCAACATAATATTGAAGGAGAAGGTCAGAGTTGGATGCCTGACAGTAACTGACTTTAAGATTTATTGTAAAGCTACAGTAATCAAAATGGTGCTGGTGAAAGAATATATGAATGTATCAATAAAGCAAAATAGACAACCCAGAAATAGACCAACAAAAGTAGTCAACTAATCCTCACAAATAAGCAAAAGCAATTCAATGAAGAAAGACAGTCTTTTCATCAAATACTACTGAAACAATTGGACGTCCACAAGCACAAATAATGAATCTAGACCAAGACTTTATATCTATTATGAAAATTAGCTCAAAATAGATAATAGGTGCAAATATAAAACACATGCTATGCTATAAACTATATATTTTCTCCAAAAAACATAGAAGAAAATCTAGGTGACTTTGGGTTTGGTGATGACATTTTAGATTTAACACCAAAAGGGAGGTTAGTGCAAATGGCTGAATAGAGATGTCAGATGTTAACTCTCCTCAGAAAGAAGAACCGAAGTTACATGTGAATACTCATAACTCAAATAGAATATCAAGGGGAGTGTGCTGTACTCTAGCAAAGAAGTCACAGGGAGAAATTATGGGGAATAAGAAAGCAAGAGGCTGGCAGATATTGATGAGAAACCTAAGGGACTTGGTATTTTATCAAAAGGGTAGGTGAGGGCATTATGCAAGACTACAGCTTGAGCAGGGTTGTCTGCCCTCCCCTTACAATCAAGCTCCCATAGTGGGTGCCATACTCCGGGCACATCTGTTGAGGGACTGTGTGCTGCTCAGGGGAACCACAGCACTTGTGTCTCCACATTACCAGAGTGCTTGCACATGATTAGATTGTGGCAGCCACATAGGGCCAGTTTGACCTAGGGGAGCTACGGTGTTCCCAGTGGTCTAGTCCTCAGGGCATGCTGTTTCTAGGGGAAGGGACAGTGCAGCATACCAAGGGCACCTTCCTTGGGACAAAGGAGACAAGATAGCACCCTTTCCGGTGCCCAAGATGTCCAGTCTTGTGGGTGGAGAATGATTGCAATACTTCTATAATACCAGGGACAGGGGCACCGTGTTTGGCTCTGCAAGGCAGGAATGTGATTCCATCCCAGCAACGATGCAGCTTCCGTGCTTGGGCATGGAGGTGGAGAGGGGGACTTCTCCTTTTCCCCCCACCTACTTCTATGGACATAGCCATGGCTGCTCTCGCAGGAAATCAGATAAGCATGCCAGAAAGTGACCATTCTAAGGCTATTAATGGTGGCTACATCCCCATTGGCAGTGTGCCCACAAGGCCCAGGCATGCCCAAAAAGTGAGGCACCTCCCCCCTCTACACAGTGGCAGCATTCCTGCAGCAGAGAGTGGGAGAATAAAAAAGCTGTGTGTTTGGGGCTGACGAAGGAGCTTCCGCATTGAAGGCATTTTCATAATGAACCATGGGGCTGGTGTCTTTCATAGCACTCAGCTCAATTTCAGCCTGGAGATAAACAGCAGTGTCTGTCTTATCTGACTGTCCTCTGTGCCCTGGGACAAGCTCATGACAGTGAAGTGGATCACCTTCCTACCTCACCAGGGCATGGAGCTGGTATAGCCCATTTCTCCCTTTCACAGAAATCTTGGCACATTTCACCAGGAGCTCCCCTTGCTACCCACGCCAGTGTTGGTGCTCGTGCCTGTCCTTGATGGTAAAACTCTGCCCAGAATTGTTCCCAACTCAGGGGTTGAGCAGAGAATGTAGGCAACTACACATTCTACAGATCAATCCATTACTTGAAACAAGAGAGCTTTCCCCAGTAAACAAACATTAAGCATATACCCAACGGCTTCTGCTGTAGCCAGCCCTTACCAGAAAGTGCAACGTACTGGCCTGGAGGTTGAACTGCACAATCCAGTGCAATATCTGCTGACACAAGTACACAGTGCTGGGGAACAAGGTAAACTTCCTGAGACCTCAGTCATCCACACACATATACACACACACACATACACACACATATACATGCACATACACATACTGTGGAGTACTACTGACCCATAAAAAAGGAATGAAATAATGTCTTTTGCAGCAACTCGGATGGAACTGGAGACCATTATCTTAAATAAAGTATCTCAGGAATGTAAAATCAAATACCACATATAATCAGAAATCAAGAAGGGGTGAGGGGTAAAACCTTACCTATTGTGCATAATGAACACTATTCCCGTGATGGGCACACTAAAAATCCTGACTCAAGCATTATACAGGTGTCCATATAACAGAAACATTTGTACCCCTTTAATATTTTGAAATAAAAAACAAACAACAAAAAAACAGGTGCTGTGGTTTAATGACCTTTGATATATATTAAAAACCTCATTAAACTGTGATATTCCAGAAATACCCACTATTAAAATTATGGTATATATAACTTTAAAAATATATGATTTTGAAATATTGTCATATTTTAACAGAATATTTTAACAGCAAACTCGGTGTTGTGAAACAGCAGGTTCTTCATAAGTACTTTTGAACAAATTTTTTTAATGAAAGTAATTTTCTATATTATTCAAATAATAACATTAATGCTGAATGTTACCAAATAGCATTTTAGTCTCTCAATGTAAAAGCTTAATTTTCCCCCTTGATTTATAAATATGGTAATTTCAACAATCTGGAACTTATATAAAATAAGGCCTACTTTCTTGAATTAGTCAGGTTATGGTCCTCTATACTTGTGCTGCTTCTATTTGCTTATATAATATTTGGTATTTTTGCACGAATAATTCATATAATCTAAGGGCTTTTTTTAGATTTTTTTGAGTATCTTATTATCAATTTTGCTTATGAAAAATTATTTATTTAAATTTTCTGTTTCATTTTGTATGGATTTTAGCAAGTCATTATTTTTTCCAAAAATGTATTAGCCTTTTCAGCTACTCAAATTTATTTGCAAAATTTTAGTATTTTATTACATATAATTCTTTTAAAATTTCTTTTATCTGCAATTATTTCCTCCCTCCTTAAAATGACTTGATTATTTGCTATGTGTTCTCTAATTAATATATGTTCCCTAATGAGCACAATTTATATTTAGCTTCAAAGTGAATTCATTTTTCATGAAGAAAATATTAAAAGCTAAAAAGCTAAAATATATTCTATTTCTATGTTTCAGATAATTCATACACATCTCTAAGACATTCTCTGTGTGTACAATTAAATGGTTACTTTATTTTGTAAATGGGCTATATCCTGCTTAGGTTTGGTGAACATTTATTTACAATAATTATTTTTTAAATTGACACTAATAGAAGAATACAGGTATAATTGACACTTCAGAAATTTTACAGTTAACGTAAATCTAAAGCACTTTGCAAGAAATTGTACTTGATTCTACACTTTCAATATCTTTGACATTGAACAAGATAAATTTGCATGCATTACTATGTGTTGCTAGCCAGTAAACTTTTCAACTAGTTAAGCTTGCAAAACTTACCCTTACTCAGCAATACTGAAGTATCATAGGAAAAAAGATGAGTGACTGATGAGGATATGAATGTAAACTAAGAAAAGTCCAAGAAATTTTGTCCTACACACCTTGATTACAATTATGTTCCCCATTGGAGCCCTGTAAATGGAGGCCTGTTTCATTGCTGTAGGTCCCTACCCTCAAATACTTTTCAGAAAATGGCAAATTTAAAAGAAAGATCCCATTTTAAAATGAGTGACGTTATATGGAAACTAGCTTGGGAGCTCTTTACAACAGAAGTCTTTCAATATTTAACTATAAATTATACAAGGGATGAGAAGAACGTATTTTAAAAATGAATTTCCTAAATCCAAAGAAAATAGTGGTATTTCCCAAACAATAGCACAAAAAAAAAGAAATGCTAGATTTCAAAAAGGTTATAACCACACAGAAGGAGGTGGAAATGCAAGCTCATACAGTTCAGGAAATAAAGGAAAGTAAAAAGTAAGATATTACAGAAATTAGAGCTTCATTGAAAACGTTGATTCGACTTGATTACCCCAGTGAGTCATCTGCTGCCAGCAGTGCACTGTGCCAAGGCCCCGGTGGCTGCAGCAAGCCTTTTGAAAAGGAAGAGTGATAATCTTGTGCTTTGGACATGTTCTTGTTCACAGGCTATAATTACACATTGGCAACTTTCATTTCCCTTTCCTATGGCTGCTGCTTCTCCAAGGAACTTCAAATGTATCGCCCCACCAGGAGTGCTTTCTGCCGCCCTCCGTGCTCATTTTGAATTCAGGGCAGAGGGATCTTGAAGTGATGAGATTTACAACGCCACGTGCTCAGACGACATACTGCGAATATGTCTCCACATCAACCCTGAAGCCAGCAGGCTCCCAGTCATCTGTAGGCTTGTCAGAAGCAGAAACCCTAATGAAAACACCTTGGCAGATGCACAATAAAAGGAAACTAGGAAATAATACTTTTGAGGGAAGGACTTTGAGGAAATGCCAAGATGCCCTCTTACTTTTGCCTACAAGAGTTCTTCCTTAAAACTATCTGTGTCTTTGATATTAGCACAACTTTATCATGCTTCTCAGATTTGCAGAGGCACAGAGAGCCAAAAAAGACATTTTCCAAAACTGTTTTAGTGTAAAATAAGTCTTACATTAGTGGCTTTCCAGTTCAAGGCCAGACTGAGGATGTAGAAAGTAAGTGTCCAGAAGCCCAATGCCCCTTGCTGCCTGCCAGAATTTTCAGCAACTCAAGAACCATTCCATTCCAGTTTATATCAACCATTTGGGGGATTTCAGGGTGCTTTTGACAGTGGTACTAGAGCTCAAATGCTGCCAGTCCGTAAATATGTTGGTGAGACTGTAGTATTAGTTGATTTGTGGGAAGTGGTTTTAGTTCTAGCTTAACCATGAGTAGCCGTGTACGCTTACTAGCGTTATTTAACAGCGTTGTTTCTGCGCTCTCTCTTTTTGTTAAATGAGTTACCAATATCTGTCATGGGGATTTAATGGGGATTGATTTTGGAATTTGCCTTGTACTTTCACACTAGTGTACTTTGCCAGAAAAAGGTCTCTTTCCTTCCAGGAATGCTCCCGCCCACTCTTGCTCTTCTGCCAGGTGAAATGCTTTTATGTACTTTTCTCTCTTTATACTCATCCTTTCTAACTTCTCCCATTTCCAAGAAATCATACTTGTTTTTTCCTCTGTATTCTATACTTTAGTGATTTTATACTAAACATGCAAATTCCTAACTCTCAGAGATTATGATTTATAGGCTTGGTGGAGCTCATGAATCTGCAGTTTTTAAGAAGGTCATTGATGATTCTGATGCCAAAAAAACCCAAAATGCTTGTAACTCAATTTTTAAAACTCTCTGACAGCTTCTAATATGTATTTTTATTTTAACACTTCCAAATGCTATTACAACTTTACCATTGAAAACAAAGGTTATGTCTTAATTTTCATTTAATTGCCTACAACATAATAGAAAAAAATCAATAATTTTTTATTGAGTGAATGAAGCAAAATACAATGCTGTAAAAAATGATTTGCCAATACAATATCTCTTAATGGTTCTGCTTCTTTGGTTGAACACTGAAAAATGGAATACTCCACCAAATTAAAAGACTAAACAGAAAAAAAAATCATATGTTCATATCAATTGATACAGAAAAAAATATTTGAGAAAATCAATATCCATTCATGGTAAAAACAAAAACAAAAACAAAACTAAACTAAACAAAAGAACTCCTAGCAAACTAAACTTAGTGGAAAACTGCTTCAACTTGATAAAGAATGTCTACAAAATACCGCAGCTAAAATAATGATGAATGATAGCTATCCCCTTATTAAAAGTAGAAACAAAACAAGGAAGTCCACTCTCACTGTTCTTATTCAACACAGTACAAGAAATTCAAGTCAGTACAATAATGAAATAAAATATATTCTGATTGAAAAATAAGAAAGGAAACAGTCCCCTTTTTGCAAGTGACATGATATTCTGTGTAAAAAAACCAAGAAGTCTACAAAAAACTATAAAACATAAGCTAGTTATCAAGGTTGCAGGATACAAGATTAACACACAAAAATTATTTGCACATAAGAGCTAAAATTAAAAATATTAGAATCACTCAAAAATTTTCAACCTAGAATTTTACACTCAGAGATAATCTTTCAAAGATAAAGTCTAAAAATTTTTTATGGCTTCCAAAACTGAAGGAATTATTGCCAACAGGGTAACCCTAAAATAAATGTGACAGGAAGTTTTTCAGTGGAAAAAAGATAAAATAGAAGTATGCAACAATGAACACCAGAAATCACAATTATGTGGTTAAAAATATACATATTGTTTATTTAAATGTCTATTAAAGGCTTCTGACAGTTTAACAAAAATAAGAAAATATTATGGTATTTATAAAATATATATAAATAACAATATAATTGGGGTTGAATAAAAAATATACTATTATAAGGTGTTGATGCTATATATAACATAGTATAGTAACTAAGTAGATTATAATTAAAGATATATGATGTCAATGGTAAGGTAATTGCTAAATAATAAATTAAGGATAATATAGATAATATAATAATTCAATATAAATAACAAACCAATATATTAGAATAATGGAATTATAGAAATGCTTATTAATCCTAATGATTGAAGTAAAATGAAAGAAAGGAAAGATGGGACCAATAAAACAGTCATAGCAAGAAGCTAGAATTAAACCCAATTGTATGTATTCGTATTAAATATAAGTGGTCTAGACACCCTAACTAAAAGGATGAGATTTTCAAATCAGATAAAAAAAGGACTCAAATATATACTACCTACAGGAAATGACTTGATATATAAAGACAGAAATAAGTTAAAAGTAAAAAGATGATGAGATTGACTTCAGAAATGTTAAGGATCTCAGCGAACTTGTTTTCTCACTCAAAAATAACAATACTGGCAAAACAATTAAAATAACTAATTTCAGGACTCTAATAATTAAAACCACAGAAAGAACTGAAAATTATCTACTAAGCAAAACTATAGAACTTCAGTACGATAGCAGGATCTATGGTGTTTTCCCAGTTGGTTGGTGCGGTAGCTATGAATAGCTGACAGTCTTGCAACTAAGAGAGAGGAATAATTTGTTTTGGAGCTCTGATAAAAGCTCCATGACCCAATATAGTCAATATTTAGTCCAGATTTGAAGGTTTCAAAAAAATTTCTACATGCAGGATTTAGCAGTTTTGTTATTTTGACTCAGTGCTCAGCTCAGAAAACAAACAAAAAAAACAAATAAAAAACCTACCTCCAGTATATTACCGTAAACTATCACAATATGTTGGCAACATCACAGCTGCCCTTAGGCTACTATTTCATTTGGAACAAGAGCCTGGCAAAAGTTTAAAATGAAATTCTGGTGAACTAGATACCCCCAGGCAACTTTGTAAATTTTTAACATATTCCTGGGGATAGAAAAGTTTGTGTACATGCTCAAGGCTATCTTCATGCCTAAGAAAGACCTGGAAATGGTGAAGGCATCAGTCACTCACTTCTGGCTGACAAAGAGGACTTGTGCAAGCAGGAAGTAAAAGCTAAAATTATCTCATAAACTACTTGAAGTTTGAAGGTATACCTTTCTCGCACAGATCCCCAGGGTAAAGGGTAGAAGTTAAACAGTTTGGAGAGCTAAGAAAATCGCCTATCCTATCACAAGATAACCACTAAATTATAATGATATGCAGGAGACAGTCATGAAGCCAGGCTTGAAAACAAAACCTTAAAAAAATATTAATAGCTAGCAGAGAACTTAGTGGCCTCGTACTGCAACGAATGCATCATCTGCACAACTAGTCCAGCAAAGTTGCTAAATAAACATCAAGAAGAAAATAACAATAACATTGAAAACAAAATAGAAACAATGATCTCTGGCCAGGGGGAAATTTGATATTAGAATTATTATAATATATCAACTAAAATGCCACATTTTCAATAAAAAATATGAACCATACAAAGAAGAAAATAAAGGGCAGAGGCCACATACAATTAGAAAAACCCAAAACAACCAAAAGAAAATGTTGCTAAGGGGCCAGATGTTGGACTTAGCAGAAAAAGACTACAAAACTGCTCTTATAAACATGTTTATAAAACCAAAGGAAATCATGTCTAAAGAATTAAAACTAAGTGTGCCAACAATGTCTTATAGAGAACGTCAATAAAGAGATTGCCTCTTGAAAGAGTCCAAATCTTCTTATGAATACCCCTTCATGTTTCTGTATGCCCTTAAAAATTCTGCATCTGAAGTCCTATAGTCAGCCACACACAGAAGATATGTCAACTTTTAATAGTAGAGAGAGCATTCAGATAAACCCGAGAAAGTGTAGTGATACTACATATATTTAAAAGCCTCAACAGCTTAAATCAGATAGTTCTTTTACAAGTTCTTTAGATAAACTGCAAGAAGAGGGACAGCTTGATCTTAAATATTTGACGTTGCTTAACTTAACTCTGCTGATTCACCATTCAGGTTAATAGGTCTTGACATCAGCCTAAAGATTTCCAGTGGCTGCCGATTCAAGTTTTGAAAGGAAATGTTCTACCATCAGGAAAAATTAAAATTCTAAGACAGTCAAGGAATTAAGAAAAAGTATTTCATGGACATAATGTGACATGTAGATTCACAAAACAAAAAATTTCTTTCCTAAATTTCTTTCCTTTTAAATTAAAGCTAGCATGAATAAAAATACCACATGCAATTATCTGTTTTAAAATGGGTTTTGCTCTTATGCATGTCTGAGGACACATAAGCTATATAAAATATATGAAAGGCTATCCTTTCTACTTAGAAAAGGTTGGGTATAAAATAATCATCATAATTTCATTTCATTAAAATGTTATACTATTCATGCAGATATTAATGCTTAAGGATAGTTATTTGCTTGCTAAATCAGTGAACAATACTACTTGGTCAATTAATCTATTGTACATATTTGGAAAGCTTTTAGGCACATGGAAAAGATAAAATAATAGATTACGGAGAATAGGAGAACAAAAGTTATATGTGATTTAATCATCAACTAAATAAATACTTTCTTGGCATCTATTTTGTGTCTGGTAACATTAAATCACTACAGATTTAATGGTATACAAAAGCACATACACTTTTTTCTCTCATTGAGCTCTGCCTATTAGGGAAACAAATAGATCAGTAAGTAAATAATCCCACAATTCTATTTACAATTGAGAAAAGAGCTGGGAAAGAATGAAAGATTTAACTAAATAATCTGATCAAGACTACAGCTAGAAGAAGGAACATCTGACCCAGGTCTGAAGCATAAGCATGAGTAGGATGAGGCAACTGGGCAGAGCTTAACTAGGCCAAGAGGACTGGTCCCATATATTTGACCTAACCCCTTCTTATCCCTCAAGTTCAGCTCAAATCACCCTTTCACTTGCTTTTTAAGAAAGAAGGCTTGACTGACTCTTACAAAGGAAGAGGGGGACAATGGTGTTGATAGGACTGACATAGGCAAGGATCATGACAGGTCCTATAGGACACTAAGTATTTTGGAAGCCATTGAATAATTTATGAATAGTGTGAGTTTGGTGAGAATATATGAAGAGATTTGCTTTCTTAAGAAGCTTTCCTGCATAATAGAGAAGATGAGTGGATATATATACCATAATGGAAGATTCTCAAAATATACTTGTGTCACCAAACATCATGTCTCTTGAATTAAGGAAACACACAATTGTGTGCATGCACAAACACATGCACACACATATACACATACAGCCATCACATGATGACCAAAACACATATAGCACAGCTACATGCTTAATACATTTATTGTAGATATTTTTTAAAAAAGTAAAATTTAAGAATGTCAGATAAACTCAAATACTAAGTTTTCTGGTGATGTTATTAAAGTAATGAATAAGGTTATAAAGAAAGAGGTTATAAAGAAAGCTTATAAAACCCAAGAAAGATCCCCAAAGACATACACACACACACACACACACACATATGTGTGTGTGTGTATATATATTCCCTAACCCTCTCAGGTTGCCAATTTCAAGGTTCCCAAATTACAATATAACCAGCGTAAGATATGTGACTAGATGCTCTCAACTCTATTTCTCCTTATTTTCCTCTCTCTCTTTCCACTTGACCCATTTGCTAATTGTCTCTTCCAAAGTGAACATGAGGTCAAATGTTGAAGTTTCACCTGAGAAATGATGCGCTAAGATGAAAGCATCATTTTCTTTCAAATATTGGGTTGCATGAAGGAAAGACTGTTCCAAGAACTTCCCTTACTATAGGAAGGGGAAAGATGATACTCAGGCAGGAAACTAAGGAGTTATCAAAAATTTTTAGAAGTTTCCTTTTCATTCTTTGTTTCCAATGTGAAATATATTTATAAAAAGAGATTATCCAATATATTTGAATATTAAATGACAAAAATAATAGTAGTCAGTAGGAATAACATTAATCAAACACCCATGTAATACCCAGTTTAAAAGGAATACCAGTGTTTTTCTAACACTCCAAGTGATCTTCCCATTGGAAACCCCTTCTTCTACTCAGAGATTACATAGACAATAGATTTTATGTTAATCATTCTTTGTTTTATCTTCTGTGTATGCATCCCACAAAATGCTTTAGTTTTACCTAATTTTGAATTTTACATACATAGAATAATCTTCTTGCTTTATGATATAGTTTCATCACATCTTTTTGTAAATCTAAAATGTACAATTAATATTTTATGTTTTTAAACTTTATAAAAGAAAGTCATGTTGTATAAAATCTTTTGATATTCTCTTTAATATTATTTTGCAGAAATTTATCTGCAATGTTGCTTATGATGAGGGTGTTTATTTTGAATGCTAAATTATATTGTATTATGAAACTATACCTAAATTTGTTCATTTATTGTTGTGTGGGTGGGAATTTTGGGGATTTGAGCAGGCTTTCTGGCATTCTTGTACAAATCTCTCTAATTGCTATGTAACAGTTTCCGTTGAACATATTCCTAGGAGTAGAATTCTTGTGTCATAGGTTATGTGAATGGTCAAATTTAGGAAATAATTCAACTACTTTACAGAGTGTTTTCCCTGATTTACTCTTCCATTAGCAGTGTAAGAGTTCTGGATCCTCAAGGTTTTAATCCTGTTTTCTCCATGCTAAGCAACTGGAAAAACTCTGCTGGTTTCTCTTTCCCCAGCAGCAACCCTTTGCCAGGGCAGTACCTGAAAAAGCAAAGGGTAACTTTCCCCTTTGTCACAAATCTGCAAATGCTGCCCAGTAGAAAGTGGGTGCAGAATATGGCTATTTCCTTGCTATTTGCTCAGTCCCTGTGATTCCCATTGCTTCAGTAATTCTTCAGTGTCATTAAAAATGGTTTTCTTATTTTATCTGGATCTTCTGACTATTCTTGTCTATTTCAAACAAGTCCATCCAACATAGAATTGGAGGTCTCCTTTTTCTCTTTTGATCTGTTTATTAGGCTAATTTTAAATTATGTCATGATGTTCTAATATTTCTTCTTCTGATGGAATCCATAATCCAGTATATTTCTTTTCCTTTTTAAAGTGTTTGTTCTTCCCAAATACCATGTTATTTCAGCTTGTGAGCTCGGTTTCCCCTTGTGGAATGTCAGCTTCTGTCAACAATGTGCATCAGGAAAAGCTTGACCTTTGTATCATTGCTTGAAGTGCACGATGGATGAATTGGGTAAAAGATCTATGACCAAAAGCCTCAGAGTGCATCAGAAAACTAAAGTTAAACATTCTTTATTTGACAAAACTGGTCAGATCTTTACTTTTTATCTAGGCAGAGAGATTTGGAATGAGTCCTTGGATTGTAATTAATCATCATTGGGGGTTTGGATGCTGGGCATGAGTAAGTGGCTGCCTGTGGTAAGTGAATCTCCACTTGGCTTCTGATAATGGTACTAGGTACACACGGACCAGGCATAATTCCCAGAATGTTACAAACACTCTCTTTCTCATGACAATATCGGGGACTGGGGAGAATATAGGGGGAGCGGCAATAATAACAACAAGAACAAAACACAGATCTCATCTTCCCCCTACATAACTGTTCAAAATAGCCTCCTGCCTCCCAGCTCATTGCTTCAGGGTCTTCTCACTATTTTCTTCTCCTTTTTTCTTTTTCTTTTTTTTTTTTACTCTAATTCCTCAGAGAACCATCTTGATGGAGGTGGAAAAAGATGGCATCTGTACCAGTTTGGCATTCTGATAAAATCTCTTTTCTTTCTTGATTTGACGTATGCTGAGTATACGATGCTGACATTCATCCAGGTGGATGCAATAGCTGTATTCCTTTTATTTTCCTCTTGTATGGTATTCCAACATATGACTTTAACAAAATGTGTGTTTACATTCTTCTGATTGATGGAAAATTTGGTTGTTTCCTCCTTTTAAAAAAATCTAAAATGAAATGTGCTTCGCTGATCATTCTTATCTTCTGGTTATCTTCTGATTTATCTTCTGGGGCATGTCTGCATAAAGTTTCTCTAGTTATCCAAGACTGGACTTGGCAATTCTATGGTATGCATGTAATCAACTTTACTTGGCATTGGAAAATAATTTTTATGGCATCTGTAACACATCTTGCCCATGCCAACAGTGTAGAAAATTCCCTCTGCTCCATATCCGTGCAGGCATTTTGATTTTTGATGTTTAACTTTTACCAACTGCTTGGATTTGATGTTATCTTATTATAATTTTGTTCTTTATTTCCTGGCTAACTTAAGGGTGATCATCATTTAATCTGTGTATCATTCTTTGTTTCTTATTCTGAAAATGCTTATTTATTTCTTTTGACCATTTTATTATTGTGATATATGTTGGATTCTTATCAATTTGTGAAATTTCTTTATAAATTCTGGATGGTAATTCTTTATAAGTTTCATTTTTTGCAAATATCTTCTCCTGGTTTGCACCTTTATCATTCATTTTCTTTATAGTTTGTTTTATAAAATAAATTCTTCTATTAATGTATTCAAATTTAGCTATCTTTTTTTATATATACTTTATTGTCTTCTTAAAAATATTTTCCTATCTTAATATAAAAATATTTTTTCTACAATTTTTCTAAATATTTAAAACTCTTGCTACCACAGGTAAGAATTTGATTATTTAGAAACTTATTTTTATATTTTGGTTGAAGTAATGATTGTCATGATCCTTTTAAATTTTTCCATATAAGTAAAAACAAAAAAGGCCTCATCATAATTTATTGGCTACTTTATCTTTCATCATTAATTGGCTGTGGACTCTTCTGATTTAAATATATAAAAATATGTCAGACACAGACACACACATTAAGTTCTGTAATCTACATCTATTCTATGTAGTCCTTTATTTACTGCTTCACCAGTAGCACATTGTCTTAATTAACATAATGACTTATGTCTTAATGACTCCATGCTAAAAACATTTGTACCTATTAGAGCTAGTTTTCCCTCTTGGTTCATCTTTAAGAGTACTTTGAAATGTTAATACTTGGTATCAATTTTAAAATCAAATTGTCTAATCCATAAAACAAAATGGTAGTTTGTTTGAAACTGCATTAAATTTATACATTATTTTGACATTTAGAAAATAGCAATTCTATTTTTATGATATTGTGTCTTTTACTCTATGAATATCACATATCTCTTCCTTTTTTAGGTTTTTTATTTTAAAATAGTTTTGCAATATTTTACATATATTTGCTAGGTTTTTAAATATATGCTTATGTGCCACTCACTTTTATTGCTATTTTAATTTTTATATATATACACACACACACATATGCATGTGTATATATAAAGTACACTGACTTTCCACTGAGGGGGCTGAATATGTATATAAAATATTCTAATGTTTTAATGTTTGTGTGCTTTTTAATTGTTGCCAGATTTCAGAAATACAGAAATTCCATTAAAATTTGGAAGTAATTTTTTATCCTACAATTTGCTAAATTTTGTCATTATAGTACCTTGATCCTATAGTCACTGCTTTTCTATATTTATACAATCATATAATATCCAAATAATGGCAATTTCTTTATTTTCTTTCATTAACATAAGTTGTCTATATTAAATTGCTAGAATCTCAGCTGTAGGTTTCTTAGCTGCCCTCCAAATCTCAGGCCTAGACTTTATAGCATGTCCAAGTTCTTAGCTAGTTTAAAAAGTGGCTCTGGGCCAACAATGATTGGCAGCTACTCCAAAGAAAAATATATGAGAAACTGGCATCGATACTAGGTTATTCCATAGGGATTCTTGCTTTCTTGTTATTTCTAAACTCCAATGAATGTCTTCCTTTTCCTACAGTTTAAAAATGCTTTTTAAAAAAGGTTGCTTGCTTGCTTTTGATGTTTTAACTATCATTTTTGTGATTGCATTTCTGTGAGAAGTTGAGGTTTGTCTGATGTTTTACTTTGCTTTATTGATTGGAATATTTTACTTTGGTTTTAGTTTCATTCTTTTAAGACAGGAAATATTACAGCATATCTTTAGGCATATGGGAACTATTAGGTAGAGTCAAAATAATTAATGATACAAAAGTGAGGGAAAACAACTGAGTGACAGTATCATTGCATGATTGAGTTTGAGAACAAATGGTATACAAGTCACAATGAAGGGGTTGTCCTTAGATGTACAAATATTGCATCTACAGAATAAGAGGGAAGGTAAAGAATAAAGATACTAATACACAGATTTGTAGACCTGACAATCAGAACATGGCTGGCACCTGTCTTTCCTTTCTTTCTGGCCCTTGCTGATTTCAGCCAGGGGGTTTTCATGGAATTTTGCGGCATGTCAACTTCAATTACGCTCTTATGGGGTTTTCTTCTCTTATGGTGATTCTCAGGGTAGTACATTTTTCAGGCCAATTTCCTTGAGCTTTCTGAAAATTTATGGCCACCATATTTGCTGTCCAAACTGATATGGATACTTCCACTTTATTAATATGTTTGTATAGCTCTTCTGAAAAACAGACTTAAGTATGAAGGCACTTAAATGTGCAGGTGTAGGTAGTTATATTTATTACTGCACTGATCTTTCCTGAGTGGGGCTGAGGTAACATAAACTTCAGGGAAGCATAGTACAAGACAGTTTGTCACAGCAGGACTAAACTTCATTTTTTTTTTCTGTTTTAGTGTTGACGGGGAGCTTATGATGTTCTTGTGACCATGTAACTTTGGGCATTGCTGTTCACATTTTGTATCTTGGCTTCTATATCTGTGAAGTGTAGAGTTCTAGCTTGATCACCC
Source organism: Mirza zaza (assembly GCA_008750895.1). Classification (NCBI taxonomy): domain Eukaryota; kingdom Metazoa; phylum Chordata; class Mammalia; order Primates; family Cheirogaleidae; genus Mirza; species Mirza zaza. Next base: position 15,508 of record VSMD01111716.1, on the reverse strand, counting down.
TTAAAATCTCCCCCAGATTAAACACTCATAAAGGGAGGTCATTCTGGAGCCCTAATTTGAAGCGAGGTTTGTTTGACTCTAAGCCTATATCCTATCTCTCCTGCTTTTCATACCTATGGAATTTGGTAAATAAACCAACTGCAATCAAGTGAAATTTGTCAATGAATATCTTAACGCTCAATTTTTGTCAACGGTCCAAAGATTGTTGTTTGAACTATGTTGTTAATTGGTCAAATATACTCTAGTTTATAATTACCTCAGAATGATACCATCTGTTTAATGAATGAAAAAGATAAACTGTAAGACAAGCATAGTTCCTTCACTCTCATTATTACTGAACATTTTGGGAGATAATTAAGCTCTACAATTTACAAATTCTCTGTAATTCTTAGTTTCCTTTTTCTCACATTTTTTTTAAGTGTTCTAACTGACCTACAGGACCAAAATGACCAATTTAGATCCTTATAAGTTTCAGCCATTATACACTGAAAAGGTAAATATTTATTTGAGCACATTTATAATTGATAATTTCCAAGATTCTTGAAAGAATAGAAAACATATAATTTCCTATAGTTTTAGAATGACAGAAGGTTGTCCATATTAGTTCACATTAATTATATTTTAATGGGTTCCTAAGAGGAAATAATTAATATCACTCCTACCATTTATGATAAAATATTTATTAATCATTTATTTCAGGTTGTAATATAAGTCAGGGGATGAGATCTCATTTTCTAATTTTAAGCTTTATTTAAGCACAGGTTCCTGAACAGAAGAACACTAAGTTATCTCCTATGAGGGCTAAGAACAACCTCTGAAATCAAATATGAGGTAGGAATTGTATAGAGTACAAGGAGTTGTGAGATATGGGTTCATGACCTGGTCACTCAGCAGTCGTTACATTGTGCAAGCTATACCACTTTTTAGTGACCACTATTTTCTTAACTTTTAAATATTTGTTTAATTAGGGGCATGTTTTCATTTCAGTCTTAAATACCAGTGGTTTCTCTGAGGTATGGAAAGGACCATTTGCTACATAGGGTCTCATGTACCAGAAGCCTGAGTAAAAACAACCTCTTTTCTCATTTTTCATGAAAGAATGCTTCATTATATAAATACCAGTCTTTCCCTCAGTTTTTACCTGATGAAGGTATTGCAATAAAGAATATAATATTTGATAGCTCATTATTTCCTAAGCAGAGGAGTACTGATATTTCACCTCCATTTGTCCCCCCAGAGCCCCCTCCCATCATAAAAAGGGAGTAGTAGTTCTTTCCTTTAAACAGAAAGGGTCAAAGGGCTAGGGTAGGAGGTATTTGGTGAGAAGGGCATTGCAGCATTGATTCCAAGATTCAATTTATCCTTAGCTCTAGGGGAAGAATTTATGTTCCATGGCCACAACTGATGAAACTGGCTGCTCTCATTATCTTTTAATGTCCACTGTACACACAGAAATGTGGCATAATCATCCTTAGAGGCTATTTTCCAGCCAAGTTATGTGACTCTGAGTAGGTACAGTGCTAAAATCCTTAAGGTTGAAAAGTTTAGCATGAGAAAATCTTATTCTATTTCTAAGGAAATATAGACTTCAATTTAAATATTTCACTTTTTGGTCCAATTTTCTAACAATCTTCTCCTTTTAATGAAGAATAATATTTCTGAAAAGGGATATATAAATTATTTTCAAATATTTTATGATTAAATTATACTAGAAAGCTTATAATTTAAAAGAAATTCTCTTTCAAATAAGAATTCATTTTGAACAATCATCTTCAGGTATTTTTTATGTCCAGATATTCTTAGGTTAATCTTAAGAAAATTTAAATTTATCATGGATTATAATTTTCTTGAGTTTATGTTCAAACTGTTAAAACTGAGTTTTGCTTATTACCATTGTGTTATGGACTACAACTTACTAAAATCATATAATTTTATAGGAGGCTTCTGAAATATACTTTAATACGGTAGTCTGATGATTCAAAATTTTCCTCACCTCACAAAACGGAAAAAATAGGGGGAAAAAAAAGAAAATCATTGACTGTCCTTGTATTTTAGTAGATAGTAAGTTTCTCCTTCTCTTCTTCCAATCATCACTGACATTATGTTGCATGTTTTTAATTCATTTGAATGTTTTACAAAATTAAACAGTGTATCTTCAGGTAAAACTTAAAATGATGGCTACAGATGGATCATAATTATAACATAAATGTTTTTTCAAATCAATTACCAGAAAAGTACAACTACTAAAAATATAATTATCAAAAATTTAAAACCATGATTCACTTGCAAATTAAAATGAATCAAAGATTCATTTCATTCAAAGATTCATTAAATCAAATATTTAATTCAATTTATAATTGATAAGAAAAATAATTATGGTTACTAATAAAGTGCTGAGTTATATATAAAACTGATTAATGTCCAATAGTGCTAGAAACTGTACTCTTTGGGGTTATCTGTTTCATTGAAAGGAACCTAGTTTCATCTCTATTGGACAAAAGTACACAAATTAAACTCTGTCCCTACAGAACTGTAAAATGGCCCAGAAGATACAAAAGAGCCCAAATAGCCAAAGCAACCTTGTGCAGAAAGAACAAATCTAGAGGCATTGTATTTCCTGACTTCAAATTATACTGCAAGGTTATGGTAAACAAAATAGCGTGGTACTGGTATAAAGGCAGACACATCTACCAATGGAACAGAACAGAAAATTGAGAAATAAAACAATATAGCTATAACTAACTGATTTTTGACGAAGCAGACAAAAACAAACTGTGGGGAAAGGACCCCCTATTCAACAAATAATACTGGGAAAACTGGATAGCCATATGTAAAAGAAGGAAACTAAATCCCTCTCTCTCACCATATGCAAAAATTAACTCAAGATGTATTAAAGACTTAAATTTAAAACCTGAAACCATAAACATTCTAGAGGAAAACATAGGAAAAACTCTTCTAGATATTGGCCTAGGCAAAAAATTTATGGATAAGATCCCAAAAGCAAATATAGCAAAACAACAAACTTTACCTTAAAATTTTAAACCTTGGTTTCAGAAATAGATAAAATTTACAAAATGGAAATAATAATAATACCATTTCTACATGATTGTGAAGAATAAGTGAGAAAAATTTTGTAAAACATTAATGCATTAGGTGGTACATACTGCACATTCATTAAATATTAGACATTTTAAGCTTGGAAAAATTTTGTCATGATTCATTTTCTTGCCCAGTTATACACTGAAATGATTTTTTAAAATATATTTTTAATAATCACTCAGAAGGAATTGATACAGTGGATTTTTTTTCTTCCTATTTACCCAAATCGGGATGAAGTCCTTTTTGCCCTTTTGGATTTGTTATTACTATTTGATAAATCTAAATAAATGTGTCTGCATCCTGTTACAGGAGGGGTATTGATGTCTAACAGTATGAGTCATTGACAATAGGCTGGCTAATTATTTAATTGTTATTTATTTTATTTTAAATTAGTACTACTAGATCACTTAAAAGTATTTCTCAGAGTCCTTAGATGGTCAATGACTGCAATGGAAAGCCACATTTTCTGTAGCAGGTATCACTATGCTTGTGTATCTGTATATTTTTCTGTAGATAAAATGTTAGTAGACACAGGTTTAATAAAGGACTACAACAACAAAATACCACAGACTGGGCAGCTTAAACAACAGAACTTTATTTTCTCACATTTCTAGAATTCCAATGTCAAGGTGTTGGCAGGTTTGGTTTCTTTTGAGGCTTTTCTACTTGGCTTGCCAATAACCATGCTCTTGCTTTTCTCTGGGCATATGTACTTGTGGTGTTGTCTCTGATTTCATTTTCTTATAAGGATACCAATCATATTAAATTAGGGTATACCTATGTGATCTTATTTTACCTAATTACCTCTTTAGAGGCTTGATCTCCAAATGCAGTCACCTGCTGTGATACTGAGGGTTACGACTTCAACAGATGAATTTGCAAGGGACACAATTTGGCCCATAACACATGTATAAAGATCTTAAATGTGCATATGTCTTTGGAATTTTTTTTAAATTTATTTTGAGTAAAGCAATGTATCTCAATACAAAAGATAGCAGTCACTGATACCATCCTGCCTAACTTCAAATGCTGCCCTGCCACTTTTGATCTGTCACCCTGAGTGAGGGCCTTAACTTTCCCCTACCTCTTCTTTCTCTGTATCTTCAAACATGATAATTATAGTACCTACCTCATAGATTTGCTGTGAATGGTAAATAAGCTAATTCATATACTGCATTTATAAGAAGATTTGTATTTCGTAATTGATAGAGGCTAGTAACACTTGTTCCATTTTTTTTTTAACTAAGTAACACAAAGCACAAGCCATCCCAAAGAATCTCAAACAAATTAAGAGGAATCATTTATCAGTTTGCCATTCTAAAAAGTATTGGAAATATTTATGTGCATATGTGTATATATATAATACATAAAATTTAATTTCCCTGTCTCTAGTTGATATAGTATATTTCATTAATTAATAATTATAATCACTACTATTATTTATCATTAAGTTAAACATTGTACAATCTGATGTCTAAAAATCAAGAGAGAAGACACTTGAGTTCCTGTTAACTTACACTAGAAAAGTCTCAGTACTTTTTGGTTTTGTGATTAATTCAACACATCTGTTTTGAGATATATATTATACAAAATTTGTAAAAACATGGCTGGGCACAGTGAGTCATGCCTGCAATCCTAGCACTCTGGGAGGCCAAGGCGGGAGGATCTCTCAATGTCAGGAGTTCAAAACCAGCCTGAGCCAGAGCAAGACCTTGTCTCTACTAAAAATAGAAAGAAATTAATTGGACAACTAAAAATATATAGAAAAAATTATCTGGGAATGGTGGCACATGCCTATAGTCCCAGCTACTCAGGAGGCTGAGGCAGAAGGATTGCTTGAGCCCAGGAGTTTAAGGTTGCTGTGAGCTAGGCTGATGCCACAGCACTCTAGCTAGGGCAACAGAGCGAGACTCTGTCTCAAAAAAAAAACAAATACATTGTCTCCTTTTACATAATTAATAGCTAGAATAATATAGTGTATTATACTCATATTTAGGTTACATAGAGAAATCATATAGAAATAGATTTTTGTTGTTATTGAAAGGCTTGCTTCAGTGCATAATCATGCTAAATTAATATTCAATATTTGGTGAAGGGAGTGGAAAGAAATGAATGATGCTGAGAAAGGAATATTCGATAGCTACATACATATGAAAAACAGAATGTCTGCATGTCTGTTTGCAAAGAGAAATACAGCATTGTACAGTGGATTACATGATTTATCAAATATTTCTTCCCCTCTTCTGATCCCATGAGCCTATAGAAACTTTATAGATGTAGATGCCATAAATACTCATGATGCCTCTTCAGCACAATGAGTGAAAGGCGATTAATCTGGCTTGCCCTTCATCTGTATATGGTGTCAAGTGTGTATGGTATTTTTCTTATATTTTAATTCTAAATTGTAACAAAAACTTCTTATTTTGCATCAGTGGTTTTCTTTTAAATTTTTAAAATTTTCATTGTCATTGGAGTTCATTTGAGAGATATTATAGAATACAACACTGTATTAGCTATATGGGAAGTTCAATTGTTCCAACCTATTGCAGCATCACATTTGAAATAATTTTATTTTTTCAACCAGCAGCTGTCTTAATAATTCATATCTAATTGTAGGTGAAAAATTACTGATAATCCCAAGAAGGGGCAGAACTCTGTTTCCTAGTTCCTGATTATGGGCCTGATCTGACAAGTGAAAAATAAAAAGTAAGATTTACTGGCAGCAAAGAATAGCTATGAAATTCACAGGCTAAGAGAATTTGACTTATTTATGTAACTGAGTTTGAAATGAAATATACAGTATAGTGCAAGTGAGGGTCAGAGGGAAATTAAATAAAATATTGGAAAATGGAAATATTACCTGAGTTTGACTGAATATCAAATAAACAGAATATATATTTACCTCATTCTCTTGGGATTACTTTATTAAAACAGCTTTCTTCCTCTGTTTCTTTAAATAAATAAATATTATTTTCCACTGGGAGAAAAAGATACTGGCAGGGCATCTTTATTAGATCTTGGAGACATACTGAATTTGTGCCAACAAATAGGAATGTTATTGATCTTCCCAATCAATGTGTTTTCCTAACTGATAGCATTGTTAAGTAGATTAGGCTTAGTTAGAAATTTCCTTTTCTGTTAATTTATTATTAGTGTAATACATGTGCAGATACTGTATGCTATTTGAAAGACAAAATCATAAGGTTTATTTACATGAAAGAAGACAAAATGAACTATAGAAAGTATAAGTGTCAAGAACATAACTCTTATATAAAACTGCACACAAAGGAAAAGCATCTTTAGGATAGAAACCTAATGTCATCTCTAATTTTTCTTGTAACTAAAATAATTGCAGAAGGTGGTGAATGCATAATAAAAGTAAATTCAATAAAATAAGCTGCCATCTTTGTGAGCAGCACACTGAAGTGCTACTACTTTAGCTTTTTTGGACCTTACGGCCTTAAATTTCCCAAACTGATTTCTATATGTGACAGAGAGCCTGAAAATGCTTTTCCCCTTAAGCAATTACTTTCCAAGGAGTAGTAGTCTGGTACTAAATATTTTGATTGAGAAGATTTACACTTACTGTGTTCAAATCTCTTGCAAATATATGAATGGCCTTAGGCTTAAAGATTTTATACTCCTTTTACCCATCTATGAATAAAATACTGTTTATGGAGAAAAATAAATAAAATACATCATTTTTGTTTCATTTAAAGTTCCTTACATTTTCTGAGAACATTTAACATGTCAATGTGTACCTATGGTTCCAGGAAATTTCACACACACAATTAAAAGATGTTAATATCCTGTGTTAAAGATTTAGTGGCACATTAAAATTGATATATAATAAATTATGTTACTTTGCAAATGCCAATGTATCTTTAGGAGCAAATAGATTAGTGAAAGCTTTAGAAAGTTTTCTTGTGAAATAATTCTAATGAAGTGATATTTGGAATAACTAAGTGGGTAATGCATTCTACTTGATATGATGGATAAAATATATTTTTAAATACAATATTTAAATATGTTTCAAAAAGTTTTCAATAATTATATTATGAATTTTTAACATGAAAATAATATTTTGTTAGGTATCAGAATTTACACTGTTAAGTGACTGAACTATAAATGTGAATTTTTGCATTATTGGATAAAATGGCTATATACAGCTGAAATGTATGGCCTAGTGGAATGTTTCAATACAAATATATGTTTTATATTGCAGAATGCATGCAAGAATACAAAAAAAACGTATTTCTTTTGAAATCGATGTACAAAATCTAGGAAGGAATTCAGCACATCGATGGTAGAATGTATACTGGGAGATAAAATAAAGCAAATATTGATGAAAAAATTATGTTGTCATCCTAATGATTTTTTTAATGGAATGAGAGAATGGCATTCAAAATAAAATGGTGGCATGTCATCAGCAAAATGGCTGACTAGGAAGCTCCATGCTCCCATAGAAATATCAAAACACACACAAAAAAATCAGCCAAAATAACCTAATAACAAGAATTCTGGAAAACATCAAGGTCTTTAGAAATAAAATGAACATCAAATCTGAAAATGCTACATTCAAAATGGTAGAAAATTTTTACAGTGGTTTTACATGCTCTTTCTTCATCCCATCCATGGCATAATGTGGTCTTGGTCTGGAGGAGACAGCAGCCCAATTCTCAATTCTTTCCCTCAAATGGAAGACAACAGAGCAGACCTTCTTTCCAATGTTCTAACCTGTCTGAGGCTGTGGCAATACTGGTCTCTGTTTCTCCTTATTCAGATTTCAAGCATGGAGAAATAGCAGGTGCTACTCTGCAAAGCTGCAGGGGGACTACAGACACACAGACACCTGGCAAGAGATTATTGGTGGATACATACACTACACCATCTAAAGTCCCAAGGAGAAGCTGGTATGAGACTCTTTGGGAAATTAAGTCATTTAAAAGCAGCCATGTATACCGAGAAATTAAAAAGGCCATTCTTACAGTTTGGATGTTTGTCTTCTCCATACCATCTTAAAATTTCATCACCAATGTTGGAGTTGAGGCCAAATGAGAGGTATTTTCATCATGGGCATAGGTCCCTTGTGTATAGATTAATCCCATCCCTGGAAGAGGGGAAGTGAGTGCATTCTGACTCTATTCATCCCCAAGAGAACTGGTTGTTATAAGGAGTCTAGCACCTCCTTCTCTCTCTCTTGCCCTCTCTCTCTTGATTCCTCTCTTGCTATGTGATCTCTGCACATACCAGCTTGCCTTCATCTTTTACCATGAGTGAAAACAGCCTGAGGCTTTGACAAGATGCCCAGTCTTCCAGACAGCAGAATTGTAAGCCAAATAAACCCCTTTTCTTTATAAATTACCCAACCTCAGGTCTTCCTTTTTAACAACACAAATGGATTAAGACAGAAAATATTAACAGGTACTAAGGAGTGGGGTGTTGCTATAAGGATATCCGAATATGTGGAATAAGATTTGGAAAAGTGTAATGGGCAGAGATGGAAGAGTTTGGAGGGATCAGAAAAGAAATAAGCTCAAGGGACAGCTTGGAACTTCTTAGAGATTGGTTAAGTGGTTATGATTAAAATTCTGATAGAAATATAAAGAGTAAAGGCTATGCTGATGAGGTCTCAGGTGGAAATGAGGAACTTACTGGAAACTTGAGCAAAAGTCACCCACATTATGCATTAGCAAAGAGCTTGGCTACATTGGTATGCCCTAGAACTTTGTGGAAAGCTGAACATAAGAGGGATGGCCTAGGATATTTGGCAGAAGAGTTTTTTAAGCAGCAAAGTGTTTGAGAAATGGCATGGCTATTTTTAACAGCTTATGATCACATACAGCAGGAAAGGAATAAGTAAAGGCGATATGTATAATTAAAAGGGAAAAAAAGATAAAAACATGGAATATTTGCAGTCCAACTATTTGGCAGAGAAAGACAATTTTCAGGAGAGAAATCGAAAGGTGCTGTAGAACAATCACTTGCTAGAGATATTAGTGTAACCAAAGAAGGTCAGGTGCTAATAGTTAAGACAGTGGGAAAAAAGGCCCCAATATCATTTCGGAAATCTCTGGGTCCGCCCTACCAATCACAGGCCTAGAGGACTAGGAGCACAGAATGGTTTTAGGGGACAAAGCTAGAACGCTGCTCCCTGAATCCTAGTTGCTCTGGCTCCAGAATTAGATCAAAGGGCCCTAGGTACTGCTTGGGTTGCTGCTCCAGATGGCACAAGCAATAAGTCTGCAGGCACTCAGAATGCAAGAGGAAGCTGTCACCTAGATGGCTTGGAAGCTGTCACCTAGATTTCGGAAGATGTATTGGAAAGCTTGAGTGGAACCAATGTGAAGCTTTTACCAGATGCCCAGTCTTCCAGCAAGCTGAATCATGAGTCAAATAAACATCTATTCTTTATAAATTACCCAGCCTCAGGTACTCTTTACAGCAACACAAAGACAGTCACACACAGAACCAGGAAAGATGCATGCTTAGAAAAGACGTTAAGCTTGCACTGAGCCATAATCTAGTCTGAAAACATGCTAAGCTGATTAAAGGACTACTGTGACACAGACCAAGTCTGCAAAAACTGGTAGATATGGCTTTAAAAAAAATTCAATTTTCAACCAAAAATATTAAGGCATACAAACATACAGGAAAATATGGCCAATTCAAAGGAATAAAATAAAATGGCAAGAAGCACCCATAAGGTACCACAGGCATCAGACTTGCTAGATAAATACTCTGAAATAACTGTTTTAAGTATATTTAAAGAGCTAATGGAAAATATGGACAAAGAACTAAAGGTAATCTGGAAAAAATATACAAACACAATGAGAATATCAACAAAATGAGAAATTATAAAAAGTAACCAAATGTAGAATCTGGAACTGAAAAGTAAGATAATTTAATTAAGAAATTCTTCTTTCACATTGAAAGCATCTGTTTAGGTGTGCTTACATTGTTGGTGTTACAGAGAGGGGAAGAAAAGATAATTGTTCTTCTTGGTGGGTCTGGATCCTAGGCAGATAAAAGATATTTAAATTATTTGGGAGAGAAAGTGGGTAGAGGGAGGGATCAGAGAGACATTGAGGCTTCTTAAATATGTCAAAGCACCATATGGTATCAGTTTCTGAGCTGCAACATTTTCATTTAAAAATTTTTGAATTGTATTTAGTAATTGGCATATTTTCATAGAATAATCGACATTTGATTTTTTTCTTATGTGGATTATCTATTCATATAGTCGGTCTACATTTATTTTTAATTACTCTGTAGATTTATAGATGTTCTTTTTTATATTGTGAAAGTTAATTCTTTTGACTTGTGTGGCAAATAAGTTTTCTTAGTCTGTGGTGTCTTTTCCTGTGTTTATATTCATTTGTGCTAATCTCAAATACTTTTTAAAGCATTTTCTGTCAAATATTTCATTCGGTTGATCTGCAAATACTACCTGTTCTCTCCACTATTTGAAAATGTTAGGTTGCTCCATTCCTATTGTCAAAATATGCACATGCTGGAGTTTTAAGAGTGATTATGTCAGCTATAATTCCTGCCTGTCTGTAGTATAAAATAGTCTTGAAAAAATAGTCCCAAAATAGTTATTGAAAAGTATGCTAAGTGCTAAGAATGAAACAAACAGGTGAATAGAAAGTAAATGAAATGAATGCATTTGTGTTTTAGGTGGTCAAAATGAACCCTGAAGAAGGAGAAGGAAACAGATGTAAAAAGAGATGATGATGAATGTTGGAGAGAAAATGGTGATGGTAGTGGGATTATTCCAGGAAGATGTTATAGCATATGCAAGTATGTTTACTTAGGAAAGGGCTTGACAAGTCATGTCAGCAGTCTGAAATGTTGGTTCTGAGTGTGCTCTTGGCCAAAGAATGACCAGTCACACTGAAGGTAGGGTAACCATGAAATGAGGTTTATTTTTTTTATTTCATCATATTATGAGGGTACAAACATTGTTAAGGTTACATATATATTGCCCTTGTCACCCCCCTCCCCAGTCAGAGCTTCTGGTGCATCCATCCTCCAGGTGGTGCACATCGCACTCATTATGTAAGTACACACTCATCCCCTCCCGCCCACCTGCCCGCCTGACACCTGATAAATGTTTCTTTCTTCCTTTTCCTTTTCCCTTTCCCTCTTTCCCTTTCTTCCTTCCTTCCTTCTTTCTTTCTTTCTTTCTTTCTTTCTTTCTTTCTTTCTTTCTTTCTTTCTTTCTTTCTTTCTTTCTTTCTTTCTTTCTTCTTTCCTTTTGACATTTGGTTACATTTTATATATTTACCTCTCCCTAGGAAGGGTTATAGGTATGTCTTTCCCCTTCACAATGCTCACCACATCCCTAAGATGTGGGGTCTACCCCCCTCCAATCCCTGGTGAACACTACCACCATTTGAACACCATAGCGTTAATCAGTCAGTACCAATTTGATGGCAAGTATATGTGGAGCCCATTTTCCTGATCTTGTGTCGCTTCACGTTGGATAATGGGCTTAAGCTTAATCCAGGATAGTATAAGCGGTGCTAGCTCACTGTCGTTTTTTAGGATTGAGTAATATTCCATTGTGAACATATACCAAATTTTAATTATCCACTCATGAATTGACAGGCACTTGGGTTGTTTCCATGACCGTGCAATAGTGAATTGTGCTGCCATAAACATTCGAGTGCAGATGTCTTTATACGAGGTTTATTGAAGAGAAAAAGATAGGATTACAGAGCCAGAGCAAGATATAGGTTTATAGGGCAAGAGCAAGATATTTGCCACAGATGATGAACAGATCCCTTGTGGTAACAAAAAAGCCTTGGTTATGGTCTGGGGTCTTGTTTTATAGTGTCTGGATTGAGCCTTCCTCCTGGTTCAGATGTCACCCTTGTACCCCTTTGATGAACAGTTGGGAGTTATATAACCTGAGTCTAACTATACTTGCAGATCTTCCATGAGTCTCTCTGAAAGCCCATTTTGGGGGATGAACCACAATGTAGATTTAGGCTAATGGCATGATAATTAGCCTTACATTGTCCTGAGTCCCCTTCCAGACTCCATTGTACCTGTGTTGCTTGGCCCCTAGGCTAGGGAATCCTGTGCATTTTTTTGCTATTGGCATGCTAAATTCTGATTGGCACATTTGTTGGGCATTCTCTCCTCTCCCAGATGTAGCAATTGCACGGGGCATGAGCCTTTTTCCCCAGAAGAGGCCAGAGGTCCCTTGCTGTATACCTAACAGACATATTTGATAAACTAAAAAAGACCTAAATTAGAAAAGCCATCCATCTAGGACCAGGAATTACTCCAAGAATGGACATTTTATGATATGGCAACATCTTAGGACTTTTTTTTTTTTTTTTTTTGAGACAGAGTCTCACTCTCTTGCCTGGGCTACAGTGCCATGGTGTCAGTCTAGCTCACAGCAACCTCAAACTCCTTGGCTCAAGCGATCCTCCTGCCTCCACCTCCCTGGTAGCTGGGACTAAAGGCATGTGCCACCGTGCCCGGCTAAGTTTTTCTATTTTTAGTTGTTTGGCTAATTATTTTCTAGTTTTTATAGTAGAGATGGGGTCTCTCTTTTGCTCAGGCTGGTCTCAAACTCCTGAGCTCAAGTAATCCTCCTGCCTTGGCCTCCCAGAGTGCTAGGATTACAGGTGTGAGCCACCATGCCCAGCCGAGGATTTTTTAAAACATAAGCATCACACCAATTCTGGACTGTCTATATCTAATTATTCTTTTGTGTATGAGGAAAATAAACTATTTTATTTAAGTCACTATTCTTTGTGTGCTTTGTCACATTTTCTCAAACAAAATCCTAAACAACATAGGACTGTTTCTATTGTAAGTTTTACATTATATATTTAGCATGTTTTTCTAATGGCTTAGTCCTTGTTTTCTCATTGATTTATGAATTTTCCTTTATGTATTAAGGATGTTAACATGTGTCCAATATATATGTGTGACAAATTTTATATGTGGTTTTTTTTTAATGTTAAATATTTTTGGAATTTTTATTATTTCTGTTTATTATTTTCTTTTCTGCTGACAAAGTAGACTTTCCCTTAGAACTCATCTTTATTTTCTTGCAGTTTAAAAAATTATTACTCATATTTTAGTCTTACCATTAATCCAAAATATGAGCATTTATGTTGTGAGGAAGATCTCTAACATTATTTTTACATGTTTTACCACTGGGTTACAAGTAATTACTAACTTGTTATCCCATCATGAGTTCATAATACTACACTTTGGCAGAGTGTGCCCTCATATATACCTGGGTCTGGTTCAGAGCTTTCTATAGGGAATTGTTGGTCTTTTGGTCTGTTCTTACACCAAAAGCAAACTCTATTTTTGTTATATAGATATACTTTATTTATCTGCAAAGGAAAATAAAAACTCCTTATAATTCTAAAATAATTTTACTGATACTGACTTCGGCATGTCAGAGTAAAGAACTCCATAAAGCTAAAAAATATATATAAAGTCTCTGGACATGGTCCCAAGGCCATACAGTAAATGAAGAATCATCTGATGAAGAATATCTATGAAAATTTGGTAAGAAATTTGAGACCGTGGTATTTGAACTAACATTATTCCTTCTCTACTCCATTCGATCTTAGTGAAGTCAAAACTCCACTTGAAACTGGTGCAACTAAGAACACATAGCTTTCTCTCCCTCTAGTTTTCTTCCTCAGAGGAGCAAAATGTCACCATTTCTCATCCTATCCCTAGTTGCCTGTTGATGAGCATCATTTCTAGGCAAATGTGGTCCTGAAATGGGGACTACTTTCTTCTACTTAGCTCCCACTCATGGAATGCAGGCGCTACCTTAAACACTGCGCAACTGAGCCATACGAGGACGCTGATTGCCCTTGACTCAATTTTATGTTTCTTTTAGATGTTCTTTTTTTTTTTTAATTTTTGGGGTATGATTTTCTTTGGAAATCCCTTTGATTTGTTGGTGAAACCCATCATGCATTTCAGACCTTTGAGGGAATGTCAATTCTTTCTCTCTGCTTTGTGTTTGTGGCCCATTCCCCACAAGGACATTAAAGCTGAGTGTTCTATGTTCTGTGACTCTCATTTGCCCTAGAAATATCAGTGTCTTCATGTTAAAATTTTGCCTACTTGCATTCCATTATTTATTTTATTTATTTATTTGTCTTTGGCACTTAGAATATTTACCCACATTCTCACAAGGTCAGCTACAAATTTAAAAGAATGCTTATTTTGTTGTATGCAATGTTTCTAAATGTTCGTATCAAATTAGATAGTGGTTCATTATGCTGGTAAAAGAAGTCAGCTCCTTTACCATTAGCAGAAGACTGGTTCTATACTATACACTATCCATTAAAAACATTTTAATTTTTTCTTCCAATGTAAAGATAATGTCACAATCTTTCCTTCATCTGAAATCATACTTTATGTTTAATAAAACAGAAAAGTTTCTTCCTCCTGTAAAAGGCCATTCTATTCACATATATTTTGGATCTTGTCTTTCTTTTACCTGCTCAGAGAACTAGCTGAATAAATTTTCTTCTCTTTCCTCTGTGTCTTTATAACCTCTTGCTTTCTCATCAGTATTCAGTCATACTCAATAATTTCATATTAAATATCGTATTTGCCCCTTCTTCTACCATGACTCATAGTTTTCAATTCCCTTTCGTATCCAAGGTTCTCAAACTGAGTCACTCTTCAACATCCTCTAACCTACCACACAATTTCACTCATGCTAAAATCATCGCTAATCTTCAGGTTGTCAAATTTAGTGAATGCCGCATCTCTATTCAACATTTTTGCCAACTCAATTATTTAAATATATCTTTTAATTATCTACTATTTCCCTGCATGTTTCTTCATAAGTTGAAAGATATTCTTAGTTTTATACTATAGGTTGGGGATGAGAAGCAGCTGCCTAATCCAGTACTGAAAATTTCAGAATTATCAGACTTAATTATTTCCTTTCATTCATTTCTATTTATAAACTATGCACTTTTCAGAGCTAATACTTTTCTTGAATAACCAATGTCAAATATAGCTAATAGAAGGGAACATTTCGTCTTAATATTTGATTATTCGAATTCTTGCATTAAAGCTCCAAATTGATCAGGTATATTATATGCTTTCTAACTTATGACAAGCAATAATTTTTTTCAAGAATTTCTATTACATGTTATGGATTATTGTCATTTCAGTTACCAATATCAGTTTTCTTGCCTCCTGGCTCCTAATATGTTTGAGGCTTTGAAATTAGAGTTTCACCCCACATCTAAGTGACAATCTCTGTGTCAATTCTGATGACTTAAAACAATATACTTTATTTTTTATTCATGTTAAATGTCCATTGAATCTCTATTTGGCATCATTCTTATAATTTGGCTGGCACAGAGTCAATAACTATAATGTTGCCAGGTTT
>VSMD01111715.1:0-52421 GCA_008750895.1 Mirza zaza | reverse complement strand
AACTTATCCTCATAAGAATTATCAAGGAAACTTTTCAGCATCTCTTCTCACAATAGCTTAGGAAAAAGTCCAAATTTCAACAGACCATCCCATCTACTTCAGATACTTCTGGAGGCAATTTTGTAAAGACTACCTTAAAATCCCTCTGGTGGCATTTGTGTATAAAACAAACTTACAGTGCTTCTGTAAGCATGGTGTAAGCCAGGGCTTCTCTATTTTATTGGCTCTTTATAAGAATACCTGACAGAATATTTTAGGTGAAAGAGAGGTAAAAATTATTCAATTCAGGATAAGTCTAGCAAATAGACATGACTTTAGAGTAACTCCAATTTCCTCTTCCAAGTCAGGCATCACTAATCAATCATAGAATTCTTTCTGGATGAACTCATTAACCTTTCAATCCTTTCTGATTTAACACTCCAGGAAGATACTCCCCATTGGTCAGAACTAATAAGCAAACTGAAGCTTATTTGCCACCCAGATCTAGCCTGACCTCTTTTTTGTGAACAAGAGAGAAGAAGAAAAGAAGGAAAAAAAGAAAAAGAAAAAAGAAGGAAGGAAGGAAGGAAGGAAGGAAGGAAGGAAGGAAGGAAAAGGGAAAGGCCTTGTCAAAATATAGCTAGTAATTACAAGAGTCAGATCTACTTGTCCAAGGCTTTTTTTGGAATGACTGAGAGAGCAATGTGTTATGCCAGTCTTTAACATTTTATTAATTAATATTAATAGTTTTTGCTTCAGAAAGCTTATATTGTAAAATAAATTCTTCTTAGAAAGCAACCCCATGAGATAAGTTACAGCACTGTCTCATATGATGGATCTGAACCCCATTAGAATGAGAGGAAATTTCCAGTCCCTTAATTTCCAAGCAACTTTAGTATCTATCCTACCAGAAGCAGAGCTAATAATCCCACAGACTCATTTACAAGATGAGAAGTGATGGTGTGATTGGGTTGCAGATTTAAATGTTCTTAAGTGCCCAAATGCCAAATGGACTCAACTCTAAACTATTTGCTCTCACTCCCAATAGGGAGGCTAAAAGCAGGTCAAGTGTGTGGGCTCATCGTTCAGCTATTTTGGAATAAATGGTCCACTTAGGCTGGGTCTACATAATGCCACATCAACTCATTGAAAAAGGAAAAATTAGGTCAACCACCTAGCTATTTTGATACCCAATGAAAAGTCATCAGTGTGACCATTTTGAGTTTTAGGCATAAACCATTGAAATTCATTATGTGTGGTATGTATAGACAACAAATACTATCAAGATCCTTGATCCAATAATAATAATAATAATACATGACATTTAATGAGTACTTTTATATGTCTAACAAAATGCTAAATCTTAGAGCTTTAAATATATCTTATTTAACCCTCACGATAACCCCATGAGGTAAAGACTATTTTCTCATTTTCAGAAATGAGGAATAAGATACATATTTATCCTTCTTCTTTATTAAAATATGGATTATGTATTTAATAAAAGTAAATATTCTTTTATGCTGTGGTTCCGCATAAGCCTAAGGAATTTCTATTACAAAATGGATCAAATAAAAGGGTCTTGTCATGCACTGCCATTGTTTTGATTTCTAGAGTTCTTCACAGTAAAAAGTGAATTTAGAAAAACAACCTAGAGATATAGAATACTGAGATCATTCAGGAGAATTGAGACCTTGGTAGAGTTAGGACTCTTTATCTTGTATCTTCCTTTTCCAGACACCCTGTCACGTCTTGAGGCCACGGTATCAGCATTTAGACCTTGTTTGTGTTTCATCCTTTCAACCACCTCCAGCCTAGAGGGGCTGTGCTGTGATGAATACAGGAGGAATACAGAGAGGGACCGTTCAGATGTTCTACCTGCCGAGATCATCCATAAAAGGTGCATAATCCATTATACTACTTATTGCCAACTCTTTAAAAGTTTTTAATACACATGAAATGACAAAACTGTACAAGAAAGAGGGAAGTCTGGAAGGCAAAATGAAGTCAGAAGTAGTTAGTCAATAAGCAATTTAAGAGGAGGGATGTGTAAGGGAGAGATGAAAGTAAGCACTGTCCTTTCACCTTGGTGATAATAGAAGAGGTGGTAGGTTGATTGTGAGTATTCAGTGGAATCTCAAGTCATTTTGATATCTGAGGATAAACTTCATCTTTTACTCTAACTAGTTGCCTCCTTGAGTCACTAATAAGTCCTGATAGATGTCCTTGCAAAGTTTGGGGTTCAGATAATAGCTGAGCACTCTCTGTATTCTCAACTCTGTACTTTGGACATAAATATATCTACATGAAAAGTTTCTTCCTTGGTCAGGACATAGAGCCAGTGCTGTGAGCAGAGACTTGGGTTAACACATAAGGCTAGTATGAGAATGCACAAAAAGCCATCTGTTTAGAGGGGGGTGCGGATAGTGGTAGGTATGTGTGCATTCATGGGGACATTATCAGGGCCAGAAGATGCAAGTGAAAGAGAAGAAAGAGCAGGTATGCAGGACAGAAAGTGGAAATACCATGGGAGGTAGAAACTAGAAAAGACTCTTGACTTAGAGGTTGATGCCTACGAAATATTTGGTAAGGAGAGTTTTTTTGCTGGAGGAAACAATGTTTGGCTAGGGGAGAGAGACCAAAAGCCTTTTGGTTTTAAAGATGGGGTCTCACTTTGTTGCCTAGGCTGAACTTGAACTCCTAGGCTCCCTTGATCCTCCCGCCTCAGCCTCCTGAGTAGCTAGGAACTATTTTTTTTTTCCTTTCCATATCAAACCAACTCCGTAGCAGTCTGAGAGATTCAGAAGGTATTGCCCACAGTGTGGGTTACTCCTGACTTTTGGGAAATCTTGGCTTTCAGCTGCCTGTCATGGAAAGGCCAGGGATCAAAATGTATCAGCAAGATAAGAATGATGAATGCAAACCTGGATGTTTAAAACTCAGATGAAAATTATTGTCTTGATGCAGATTAATCATCCTGAACGTAGAGAGGGCTGCTGACATCAGCCTGTTCAAAGAATTGTACCTCAGCAGCCAGTTTGTTTCAAGTGCAATTGTGATTAATTTGCTAAGAGACTTAGGCCCTGCCTAATGGAAAAAAATTTTTAAAAAATAGACAGGAAGTACAAGTAAGATTATCAAATAAAATCTTAAGTGCTTTTTCACTTAAAAAGTAGCTCAATGATCTATATATCGACTTAACTTGGCTTGGTTAACTTTGACAAATATTCACATCATCTTTGACGCATTGATGCTACACGAACCTGTAGTTTTTCCATCACGGACTCATGTTCTTTTTGGTGAGATAAATGTTCTTTTTTGGTAGTCCTCACTCAGCTCCCTTTTCTTTAGCCTTTTATTCTATTCACTATTTTTTAAAGCATGAAGTTCAACCACTGGAGATTTCACTGACATCCAACTGCAATCACAGTCATTGGAGGATAGAAATAATTAAACTAGATTATATTCATACTTCATATCTTTTTATAACTTCATATACTTTAATACACCCACAGCGACAGGTAAAAGTGAGTCAAGATTCCATAAAGAGACATTTCACCTTGTGTCTAATTGAAAATGCAAAATAGGAAGTGAGTTTTAGCAGTCAAACCACATTGGAACAGAGGCCTTGGTGTATGAATGAGTTTACTCCTCAGATAAATGCATAAGCAAAGCTATTGTTTTATATTGTAAAGTCTATTTCCTTGTATTTTTGTTGGGGGGGGAAGGGAAAGGATATTTACTATTTGTGTGAGCTTGAACAAGTCTCTCAATGTTCTGGACTTGAGTTTTCTCATCTGTGAAATAAGGAGATTGGATTAGGTTATGTTAGTATCTCCTCTAGTTTTAAAATCACATGATTCAGTCCTCAGTCCTAGAAATCACAGAGACATTCTACATAAGAGCAGAGTTCCCTGGAAGGAAAGAAAGTTTTTAGAAGATGCCCCAACTTAATTTATGATTGTTTTTTTTTTTCATTTCAGCATATTATGGGGGTACAAATTTTAAGGTTTCAATAAATGCCCTTTCCCCCCCTCCCCCCACAAGTCTGAGTTTCCAGCATGACCATCCCCTAGATGGTGCATATCTCACTCATTATGTATGTATATACCCACCTCCCTCCCCCCTCCCCCCTGCCCAATACCCTATTACTGTAGTACCTATGTGTCCACTTAGGTGCTGCTCACTTAATACCAGTTTGCTGGTGAATATATGTGGTGCTTGTTTTTCCATTCTTGGGATACTTCACTTAGTAGTATGGGTTCCAGCTCTAACCAGGAAAATATAAGATGTGCTATATCACCGTTGTTTCTTATATGATGTTTTTTTTATTTATCTCACTCCGTTATAGTGTTTGGAATATCCATGTCGATGAGGAGCAGCATCACTTTCCCTTGAACAGAGGTTGATAAAGTTCTCATCCTTTATTCTGGTTTCCTGAGTATGTGAGGAGATTTTACATTTTGCAACCATGTTATCCTAAAGGGAGTCCTGGTTACCTTAGTGTGTGTTTTTGAGCAGAGGGAGTGAGAAGTATGTGAGTTTAGAGTGCTTGGCAAATAGGAAGACCAGCTCGTGAAGACTCATATGCTATCAGAGGGTGGTTTGATCTCTTGGCACCTTATTATGAAGGTGATGAAAAGCCATCAGTAACTTTTAATGAGGGGAGGGTGGTGAGAAAGAAATTATCTAATTTGTATTTTAGAGAGGAAACTTTGGCATAAAGTAGAAAATGAATGTGTGTGGGGATAGCCCACAATCAGTGTGACCAATTAAGATGCTATGGACATAGCCCAGGCAGAAGATGAAAAGGAAACCAATGTAGGACCAGTGGAGGTCTAGAAAGGAGGGAGAACACAGTAGTAATTTAGTGAGGAGAAGCATCAGATTTTAGTTGTTTCATGCATATGAAAGTTTAGGGAAAAGAAGGAAGTTGAAGTTGACCCTCAGGTTTCTGTTTTGGGAAACTGGGGAGATGGTTTGAGTAGAGAAAACTAAATATTATGCTTGGTGAATAAAAGTGTATCAGGGATGGCCAAAGGAGAGGAGAAGAGCAAGGAGGAGGGGAAATATTGATTTTAGAGCAGAGGGAGAAAAAGGAATCCAACAAGAGAAGTTAGAAACCTTATGGAAAAGACTGTTTCTTGTCACTTGCTGCCCTTGACCTGATCAACTGATTGAACAGAGATTTCTTCATACTTACAGTCTGAGAGAGACAGACAGAAACAATTACACCATCATTGGAAGAGCTAGTGTCGTGCTTCTTACTGTATTCCTGATGCCAGGCATGAGGCCCGACAAATGGTAAGCCACATGATGCTTGTTGAATGAATGGACAAGTTCATTAATGAAGTCATACAATAAAAGCATATAAAACATGACATGGGACCATGGAGGAAACTGTGGACTATTTTTGAGAAGAGAGTAAAAGTCAGATTTTATTTCATAGAGAAGGTGGCATTTAATGTTGGTCGTGAAGGCACGGAATGGCTGAGAAACAATAGAAGCAAAGGGAATGGCATTTGTAAAATCATGTTAGTATAAAAGTGAATCTATCCTTTATTTTGAGCTCTTGAGGAAGAAGAATGTCCTTTTCAGGCAGTGGTGCTGAACTCTATTTTAGTATGGATTATCATATGGAGATCTTTTTAAAATTCTTACAAAAAAGGCATTCACTTTTGAAAATATGTCTCTATTTCCTGGTTTGTAGGATTACTATCTTATGATGCTTTGTGCATAAAATAAAAAATGGTGTGCACAGTTCTCTCCACTTAAATCAAACAAGGAAAAATAATTCAACTAAGTTATTCCCTCAATCAGTGAGTGAATGATGTAATCGCACTCTTATGTGAACAACAGCATCAATACTGATGAGTAAATCCTGAAAACATTGAAAGATTTTAGTCTTGGAATGAATAAATTTGAAATAAATTAGGTCTTAAAAATGACTATTAATTTTTTTCAATAAACTGTAGAGCTGAACAGCCATAAATATGCATGTTTTCAGTCTTTCTCCTTTCAGTCTTCATAGACTATAATCCAGAACCCTGCCCAAGGTTCTGATATCTTATTGGAATTTATTTATTCTGATATCTTGTTGGAATTTATTTATAAAAAATATGATGAGCTACTTGTTGCATATGTTTTCTTCTTTAATCAAATATTATTTAATATGTTCTATGTGTCAAATATAGTATCATGAGGAATGTTCTGGCTCCCAAGGAGCTTGCAGACCAGAAGGAGAGAGAAAATTTACCCAAATGAAAACTTTTATGATTTCTATTATTAAAGTACAATAGGATTTTCCAAGGAAATAATTTCTCCTTTTAGCTACTTGTCTTATCACATGTTGGTAACAAATACCTCATGGTACCCAAAAGCTTGGTATGTACATCCAAGAAATTTAAATTTTATACATCTTCTACTACCAGATCCTTACTTATACTCTAATGTTTTTTCCGACATAGTTGCTTTTATGAACACTTTCAGAAGGCTTGAAGTCTACAAATATTTATTGGTTGCTTCCTGTGTACCAGTCACGTTGCCAGTTTGTTTGGAAGATTCTGAGATAGAAAGAATACATAGCCTGCCTTCAGGGTGTTTTATTTGAGAATGGGAAGAGTAGGAGTAGGTTGGGAGGTAGACAAGCACTGTGCTGTAGGATCTCTGTAAGAATCACAGAGAAATGAAGTCAAAATGCTATGGTTGAAAGCAATAGTCTCTCAAAACAGTAGAAAAAATATTAGTAAGAATCTTCTATGTATTAGATACTATGAGGAAAAAAAGGGCAGAGAACATGATTGTTCTCAAAGTCTTCACTGAAGTAAGACAACAGAAATAAAATTTACTAAATATTTTTTATTTGAATGGATCATGTAAACCTTCAATTTGTGGTTACAAAGCATCACTTCATGCCTTTGAAAGGCTCAAGGAAGTCAGTATTGTATTTAATAAGCCTTTCCTATCTACTGCCTGAACTCAGCACCCTGGAAAACTGTCCTCTTGTCTGAAACTGATACCAAGCTCTACTATTCTAGGGAGAATTAGCTAGAATATTTTGCGATCAATTTAAAAATAATATGTAAATATTTTACACACACGTCAATAGCATTTTGTCAGATTCCCTCAACCCTTCAATTGACAAATATCTCTTGGGTAGCTATTATGACAGCTACTGCCTAAGGTTAACCAAAAGAAAAACTTTCTTCTGCTAACAAGATGCTATATAGCATGGTAAAAAGAACACAGGCTTCAAATCAGAAAATCCTCAACGGACAGCCAGCACCAATTCCCATACATGTGAATGAGACTATTTGGATCCTTCAGCACCAGACAAGTTGTCAGGTGATTGTAGCCACCTGAGTTCCCAAAGAGACCAGCAGAAAAACCATGTAAGCCACCCTTGAAACTGTGAGAAAATAGCAGGCCACTGAGTTTTGGAGTAGTTTGTTATGTAACTGAAACAGAGATCAGAGCTTTGTTTTTAAGCTCTTTTCTAGAAAAGGTATATAAATACACAATATATTGCTTGACATATAGTAGGTATTCATTGAATGGCCATTCTGATCATCACCATTGCTGTTAGATTAGGAGGCCAAGGGCACATACTCAAAGAACTCACTGACAGCAATGGTGATAATGACAATGGGCTATAGAAACAGATGCTGTGGGAATTTAGGGGACATTCTCTTTGGGCTGGAAGGATAGGGTAGTATTGGAGTTAGCCCTTGAAGCATGCAGGTATTTGTTAAACCTGCAGAAATCCCATTGTCCTATAAAACTTTGCCTGGTTCAACTTATAAACTTATAACCACTTCTTTTTACTGCTCTTTATGCTATTAATGTGCAAGAATATGAGCCCCTGCTAGCACTTCCCAAAGTCACAGAATTCTATTAAAAAACAAGAGAATTCTATTAAAAACAACTGCCATGGAAGGAGAAAATTTAAACAGAATATAGGCAATTACCTGAAGGCCCATTCACTGATTCCCCTGGGCGGTTTTCTGGAAGGTGCTGGCATATGAGTCAGTGTGCAATTTTATGACTGGGAGAGAGGTCATCAGAGGCAGGATGTTCCTTTTCTTTAGGGGAAAAAATAAGATAGATCAACACAGAAGTCTTTTAAACTCTCTCAGTAACTAGCCTGATCTTGAATTTTTAAGACATATTGAAATACTTTAGAAAGGGTTTCAAGTCATCATAGTTTTGATATTGCCAAAAGGTTAGACTAAGTGCCATTGCCTTCAAAAGCAATTTAAAAAAAAAAAAAAAAAAAAAAAACCCAAAGATAATTTAATCATTAAATGGCAATTTGGTCCAATAAGCAGGAGTAAGGCAGTATCAGCATGAATTTCAAAAACCTGCTAAGAGCTATAAATATAGCTTGCAATATTTTGCAATATCTAAAGTGTTTGGTCTAATGTTGAACATGCTCCATTGTTCGAACCAGCTGTGTTCTTTCAGTCTTTCATTTCTATAAAACTAGGATAAAGGCTGTCAAAGCAAGCGCGGCAGCAGTAGCAGCAGCAGACTTCTTGCTGAAAAGTTCTGTGTACATAGTACATAGCAATCTCAAGATGGAACTTTGAATGTTTCAAACCAGAACAAAATCTTCATCTAATTATAAGTGAACTATATTAAGCACAAAAGGCAATTTCAAATTATACTGAAGAAAGTTACATTTTACTCTTTGCTTTCAAAATGCATTTATCGCAATTTCACAAACTAATTGCAAATTCATTTTGCTTAATTTTCTTAGGTTATTTCTTTTATTGCTTTAAAGTGCTCTGCATATTTCTAAACCATCGAAATCCATAAGAGAGATTTGGAGGGGCTTTTTTTTGTTAATTTGTATTTAAAATTGTAGAATAGGAAATTAATCTCTTTTTTTTGTTTCTTATTCTTGGATTAATGTGGTGACCACTAAACCAGCTCCAGTTATTACAGACACATTCATAATTGAGGTAGAAAATGGTTACCAGTGATGAGTACATTTGGAAAACTGGATTTGGAGAAAGACATTACAATTTTAGAGACAAACTCAAATGGAATTATGTGTTAACTGTCTTCCATTCATACTATATGATTGCAGGTCTTTGTATAATTTTACATGGATTTTTAAACAGAGGCAGCTTTCCATTTTCTACCAAGGTTGATTATCCACGATGTAGATTAACTGTGGCAAATGGTTTATCAAAGGCTGGGTTATTTCACTCTGTTTACTGTAATTCTAGTTTGTCTGTCCTAATTACATGCTTTCCCTAGGATAAAATAATTCTAGTTTAAACTCCAAAACTCCTGTATTCCAAAGTCAAATACAAGTTGCTACATTAAAAGAATTGGGGGGGGGGGTTAATTTATATTTATTATCTGGCCTCCTCTTGCACCATGTATAGGGATGGTAGAGTGGCCACCATGCAGCCTGTGCGATTTTGCTTCAGGAGATTCACAGACAAGGCACATTTCTGGTAGGCTTGAATTCACAGTTCAACATAGACTTTAGTCATAGCTGTCCTATGTCAGGGGGAAGTGTTAATCCCTAGAGAGTCTGCACTCTAGTCTTAGATGTGTGTATGTGTGTTGTGGGTGTTGAAAAAGGAAGGATGGGGCAGGGGGTAGGGAGGATCAGTTCTGTATTTTCTTCCCTGCATTAGGGTAAAGGACCTACTGTAATTGGGTTTCTAGGCCCATGTGTTTATTATTTTTACTCTATCTTTCTGGGACTGAGTAAACTGCTTATGTGTTTGTTAATTAATTATTCCCCAATAATAGGAGGTGTGCATGCTTCGTTCTGTACTTTGTAGATTTCAGCAGTTTTTGCTTGAGGGAAGTGTCATTAAATTGTAATAATAACCTACATTTACATAGCACCTTCAATACTTTCTATACTAAAGGAACTGAAAATACTTTGAAATTCCCCTGAATAGATGTTAAGTGCTATAGATATCTTTCCTTAAATGTCCTGAATTATCATCTTGCCTATAATTAAAATACAGTCATTCTTAAAACATAGCCATGGAAAATGAAAAGTATTATCTGTTTGGTTGGAGCTGGGATTAACCAAAGATTTGGATCTAAGGAGCTGGTTTAAGGCTATAGAGATCTAATTCACAATTATTTTGATCCCGGCTCCCCACTCTTGCTTGGCTCACCTCCTTATGGCCAACTAGTCTACTACATATCCTAGAAAACAGTCTTCTTCTTCTTTTTCTTTTTCTTAAATAAGATGACCTGCTCCTCTCCTAGCCTCCACCTCCCACCCCTCACCAGCTTAGTTGATAGTCAAAGTTTATGGCTTTGCTCTTAATTCGCAACTATTGGCTTCTGAGGTTCTAGCTGAAATTATAATTTCAAATTTTCTGTTGCCAAATTCTTACCAAACTCTCAGCTGAAACAAATGGTATAACATGAAGGCTTAAAGAACAGAATGTCTTGAGGAATTTCCAGAATGCTCATTTCTCCAGATATTTAAATAGTTCCCAGTAGGATCAATTCAAACCACAAGGGAGCCAAGTAGATTAAGCACCTTACTTTACCCTCTCAGGTTATTTTCTCTGAATTGTATTTACTGATTTATTTTTCTTATTCAAGAAGGGTTTTGGAAAACTGTGCAAAATCATTGAGCTGTGCTTTGCCGTTGTGTCATCCTCTCGATTGAGAGACGTCGGGAGATAAGGTCACATGAAACTTGTTCTATTTGTCTCAGGGGCATCACACAATGTTCTCTTTGTGTAGATCCAAGGAAGACGTTCCACTCTGATCTCAGTACTAGGAAAGGTCTGGTTTCTTTATAGCAACTGCATTATTTTTATATAATAGACACTGTGAATCATATCCTATTTTCCTCTGTTTGGTTGTTCATAAACTCAGAGCCAAACTTGTAGCCCACCTTTAGGAGCTGTGCAAACTTTATAGCCTGCATTTCTCTGTGCTAATCTTTTCCCAGGCCTTATGTGATTTTTCTACCCTTTTATTTTTAACATCTCCTCATTGCCTGTTAGTATTTTAGTATGATTTACTGTATTTTTGAGGTTCTCTCGTATCCTTTTCAGAATAGGGAGGAGTAGGTATAAATAAGCAAATAAAAAGCCAGGAAAAGTATTCCATGGATTCCCGGGGGTGTCTGGATTATTCCACGTAGACCCAAGACAGAGTGCCTTCAGTGCTGCTAGGCTGTGTGGCACCCACAGACCTCATCCTTGGAAACCTGGGGCTTCAGACATTGCAACAGGATGCTCTCCTTGGGTGTCAAGAGGAAAAAGTATTCTGAGCCCAGGTGGATGAATTCTAATCTTCTCTTCTCTCCATATTGGATACCAAAATTTACCAAAATTAAGGAATATAATAGGATATTTGGAGTGAGTTCCAACTCCATAAATCCTCCAGTGAAGAGATCACAAGAAGTTTAAAACTGGTCTTCATGGCTTATGGCTCAGGCCTTCCAAATGGAAGGAAATCCTTGGGTAGGAGGAAGGAGGCAGAGCCAAGCACGAGATGCCCCCATTAGGTTGGAACAACCCCTAAGCTGGGGGAGTGAGAGGTGGCTCACCCCTGAAAGGAAGAGCTGGATGGTCTTGATACAGTCTCCAAGGACTCCTTAGACATGGTTGAGGCAAAACAATTGCTACCAGGGTTCCCAGAAATGTCAGAGATGCTAACAAGTGTGTGTGACCCAGAGACCAGCAATCTAGGGTAGGAAATTTTAGGGAGCAGTGGTCTCAGGTAGTTGGAAGATAGAGGGCCCATCAGTTTTAGGACTACCGACCTGGGATTCAGTGAAATGATTCCATTGCCTCCCTTGCAAGCCTGGCAAACATTTAAACCTTTTGCAACAATACATGACTGTGCGATCGTTGCCATGTTTGGAAGACAGATATGATGCTGCCAAATTGCAGCCAGGGACCCAAAATGTGGCTCTGGCACTAATTCCTGCCCTGTGCTAGGGTACTAGCAAGAAGCTGATTGGGAGGTTTTCTTTTTTTTTTTTTTTCTGGAGCGTAAAATATGGGAGGCAGCCCAGGTAAGCAAAAAGGAGCTTAGACAAAAGTTTTATTTCCTTGCATTGACTCTGTTACCAGGTGTGATGTTTTGTCCACCTTTGAGATCTCATTTTACTTAAAAAAAATATGAATGAAAAAAGAGAACTGCACACCATCCCTGACTATCTTACCAGCTTTTGCAGAGGTAAAAGACAAAACATTTTAGAAATGCGAGTGACTTGGAGGCTACCCAGGAAGTAGAGTAACTGGGATCTGGACAATGACAAACATTTTGAATTTTCTGGGGGAAGATGATAAGGTAATTAAGAGCCGAGATCAGTCTAAAAAGTCTGGCTAGAGCAGAGGATCCCACTGCCTAAGCTGATCAGGCACATTTTTCAGCCCTTGTGTGAATTCCAAGTGACAGCCGGGAGGGAGGTCCCTGCTTTCCAAACATGACATCGTTGTGGCAGTAGTAATGGCAGAGCCCATAGATAGTGCCATGCCAACTGGAGGTCACCGAGGGGCAAATGTGGTCTTCAGTCTGCACACCTGGGGCTGGCTGGAGGCCTTGGCATTCTCCCCTGTGTACATGAGTCAGAACTCAGATATTCTCTGGCTTCATGCCTGATTTTTTGAGCCACAACCAGCTTGGAGAGGCCAACTGGACCAAGCTCTCTGGGCTATGCCAGACAAAGGAGACCCGTGACTGTGACCATGGTCACAGATCTCTTGGGTCCAGCCTTCTCCTAGTAGCATCATTTGACTTAACTGTTTATAACAAGATTTCACTTAAACTAGCTCCCCTAGTTACTTGACATAAACAGCACAGAGGGAGAGAGAGAACTGAGGAGAGTAATAGAAAAATGTGTGCTTTTAGCTGAGACTTTCAGCTACTCATTTTGATTTTCAAAATAGCTCTCATTTCTGAATTCTGAATTTCTGAGAGAAAGACGGCAGATCTAATGATTGTCATTTAGGTTTTCCAGTGGCTCGTTGGTGCTGAAAAATAAGAATTGGAAGGGCAGACACAGGATTGGGGCAAGTCAATTTTGGTTTTTTCTTCTCCTTATGGGTCACCACGATAGTGCTATTTTGTACAGGTGTGCATCTTCTTCATTCCCTGCTTTAAATCCCAGTAAGGGATGGATGAAAAATTTCTCCTTTTGCTTCTGCTGAAATTATTCCAGTACAGAGTAACAAAGTCTCCCATTTTAGTCTTTCATTCCACTGGTACTCCAGTGCCTACTTTACATAAAACACTGTGCAAGGCACACAAACTTGACAAAGATGAATGGAATGGTCTTTGCCTTAAAATAGCTTACAATTGGCCAAGAAAGCTATAACATATATTCGGCCACCTATAATACTTGGCTTGCTGTGACACATGCATTGGAAAAGTTAGAAGTAAAGCCCTGGGATGTTCAGAGAAGCTGGAGGACATTTTCACTGATAGGTGAGAAAATGTTTTCTTAAGACTGTGGCTTTTATGGCTGGGCCTTGAGAGACATAAAGAATAGAATTTTAGAGTTAGAAATGAGGAGAAGAAGACATGATAGGAACAGCAGTGACAAGAACTAAGGCCAAGGGTGGGTTCAGGGAACAGACACTGGCCCAGGTGTAGGATATGTGATATATTTATAACAGCTTATCTTTAGAATGATTTATGGTTTTCACACCTTTGGCCCATATGTTATCATGTTTGATCTTTAAGACAACTCCATAAGGTGGGCCTGTGATTTTTGAGGATGACATTAATGAATATATTCCTACTCAGTAGGCAGCAGGGAACCACCTTCCTGAGGTATTTACTCAGGAAGAAATGAATCTGAGTTGGGCATAATGAGGCAGCAGAAAGGATCTTTGGTAGGGTAGATTAAAATGGGAAAGTTTGGCATAGGGAAGACTAATTCTGAGGCTACAGTGGTAGTGTAGGTTGGGAATGAGAACAGGAAGGAAGAGATGAGGAGAAGACACATTACCAAGATAGAACTGCAGGCCAGTTGGAAGTGGCTTGAATGCTTCAAGGACTCAATAACGAATATTTCATTAAATTCTTTGCTCCAACCCTCCTTTAGTTAGAATTAATTGCTCTTTATCTGTTTCCTCAGAAGATTCTGGAACTTTGTTTAGCATTTTATTTTATTGTTATTTACATATCTGGTACCCTTATTAGGTTATTGGCTGTAAGCTTCTGGTAGATAAAGATTATGTTATTCATCTTTGTATTCCTTGGAGGAAGCATCTAGCATGGTCACTTGCACAGAAGTAGTGTTCCATAAACGCAGCATTGAACTCAAGTCTGGCAGTGAAAGACAAGATGAGAGCTTAAAGCATCAGGGTTGCAGAAAAAAAGTTTTATTTATTTATTTTCAGAAACAAGTGAGATACAGTGGAAAGAACATGCAAGTTGGAATCAAACTTGGTTTAAATCCTGGCACTACCCATTTATTTTCTACATGACAATGGCCAAGTTACTTCATGTGTTTAGGCATAATTTTCCCTTATATAAAATGCCAATAATAAAATCTACTCTTTGAGGTTGCTGAGAGGACTAAATAAAATATCATGTGCAAATTGTCTGCCACGTGGGGGATCTTCAACGATGTGAGTTCATGTCCAAGCCTT
The DNA here is from genome assembly GCA_008750895.1 of Mirza zaza. NCBI lineage: Eukaryota > Metazoa > Chordata > Mammalia > Primates > Cheirogaleidae > Mirza > Mirza zaza. The sequence goes on along the minus strand of VSMD01111715.1, from coordinate 37,839 downwards.
CTTTAGCCCCCCAGTTTGAGTATGTTCCTAGACAAAAGGGAAGGAAGTTAAGAGATGGAAAACCTAAGAGAAAGGAGAAATATAGAAAAAGTTTGAATGAGGTGGAACAGACAGATGAGAAATATGGATGCTACTTCCCTTTAAATAGGCAGGAGGGAGAAAAGAAAATGTGAAAATTTAAAGAAATTCTGTCAAGTGAAAAAGAGATGTTCTAAGAACACCAATCTCTGAAGAATTGCAAGAAAGCTTATCTGCTAGAGGTGAAGTGCGGGGAGGGGCTGTAAAAGGGGTTGAGCACTGGAAAGGGGGTAGGCAATATGGAAAGCAGCTGCTATGGGTCCTAGGGCAGGGAATCGGCAAAGCCAGAGAAGGACTCTTAAAAGTAGGAAAGGTCAGTGAAGCCAGGACAGCATGAGTTTGGTATCGACGCAATTAGCAAGGCAGAAGAAAGCATGAGTCCAAAATGTTCCTGGCCAGTTCCACTTATGCAACTCTTCTCAGTTCTGTGCAAAACACTGAGCTGCACAGATGGGCTCTCAACTAGAGATGGAGACATGGGGACCAACAGAGCTGGGGGAAAAAACATACATATGAATATATATATATATATATATGTATATATATTTCCTATCAAAGAAGAATATATCAATATATTCTGTCAAAGAAACAGAATGGCTTACCCAATCTAATGATATGTTAAATAAGATTTTTATTTTATATGTGTAAAAAGCCTTTAGAGATTATCTAGTTTAACCCAAATTTAGGTGTGAGAACTCAGTGTAAGTGACCTATCAGCAATGATTCCACCAGGGGGCAGTGTGGAATAATGCTTAAGAGTGTGGCCCTGGAATCTGCCCTCCGGGTTTTGAATCCCAGCTGCATGGCCTTGAGCAAATTTCTTCACCTTAACTTATGTTTTCATTTGTAAAGCATAGATAATACTAATACCATCATCATGGGATTATTTTAAGGATTAAATGAAGTCATCTCTATAACATGGTTAGTCCAGTGCCCAAGATGCCGTGTCACTTCATGAGCGTTATTTAAACCCGGGTCTCCCAATTCTTGTCCACAGTTCTGTCTTCCACATGGGGCTGCCTTGTTGACTGATGGACCTCCCTCAGAGGTGGCTGTGATTAAAGGAATAAAAGTCTCTCTTGGAGCAACTCTTTAGCCATGCTAAATATATTGAGCCCATATTCTTGTTAATTTATATTTGTAACCCTTGGCACACCAAATTTTCTTTTCAATCTTCTTAATGAACTTGCACAGTACCTTCACAATAAGGATGATCTTGCTTGAAACACTTGTAATGGATAATTTGTGTGTAATTTATGAAACCAACCTCATTTCTTTACAGCCATATACTTTTTACAACCACCTACTTTTGAAGATTAATTTCAACTCTCTTAATCAGAATTCTGTTAAATAAGAATACTACTAAGCATATTTTTTGGTACAAGGAAACTAAGGGACAGAGAGGGTCAGTGAGTTTGCTGAGGCCAACAGTGACAGAAGTGTGGAGCACAAAGCATGGACTACAGACAACTTGGCATACTAGTGTGGCTTCTCCTCCAATTATACCTTCAAACCAACATGAGCTTATCCAGAGACACTTTCTGTGGCCTGATGGCATTGCATATATACTTCAAGTAGACCATAATATACCAAACTTCCCCTTTTTAGAACCCAGAAATAATGACTTTTTTTTCTTACCTCTCTCCATTCAATTTCTGTGGCAATGGAGAATTAGAAATCAGACTGAGCAATGCTATTTGAGTCTCAGGAAACAAGTCAATTGTTTGTGTTTTCTTCACTCCCAAGATATTCTGAGGGTTGGTACACACCAGCCTGGAAAAGGGAAGCATCCATGGACCATCTCATTTCTGACTCAGTCAGCCAGCTGGGTGTTGAGACTATTTCCATGGCTTCCAATCCGTCAATGCTTGAAAACATTTACTACGGAAAGGATCGCTGGCTCGGGGAAGACATTTGTCTAATTCAGCAACAGCACTTTACACTGCATTTCCAGATTATGCCTCTCCTTGAAAATGATCTATTACAGGAGCAGTTTATAAAATTAAACACTTGTCATTATGCAATGCAAAATTCATGAAGCAACCAAATGTCAGGGATCTACATATTTAAAAGATGGGAGCTTTAGCATTTCTTCCCTGGCAGGGATTCTGAGCAGTAAAAGGCCCAGAGAAAAACATAGCTAATCACAAAGCTGTTTTGGAATGGACCAAATCATTCCTTTTGGGGACTCTTAGTCCAAAGGGACCCTATTTTCCTAGTGGAAAAATAATTATCTATTTAATAATTATTTATTGACTATTTACCATGTGCCAATCACTGTGCAAAGTACTGGGGCAACATCCATCAGTATAAGCAACGTCCCGGCTCCCCTGGAGCCTGTGTTCTAGTGAGGGTGGGGTGGTAGGCGATAAACAAGTAAACAAATACACGAACAAGAAAATGATACTTTTGGCACACAATGTTCCCTCTCTACCCCCATGCACTATTTTTTTTTCTGTTAGAGAAAAAAGGAGATCTCTCCTCCCAAACTAGAGCAGCCTTTTGGAATTGCCAGGGCCAAATCACTCATGTGTGAACAGTTAACACTGAGCAATTACAGGGTGCAGAGTACCGTACTAGATACAGACGTGATTGAAGACCACAGGGTGAAAAATAAACTGGCTGTCTGCAAGGAACTTTCCTTTGAAGAAATACACAACACACTCTTGATAAAACTGATGATCATACTGTTGGGACTCTCTCAGCCAAGTTCCCTCCTCCTACAGTTTTGCCTCCTGCTCTGGAGGATAGAGGAATAAATACTCATCCCTAGGTTTGTCCTGTGATAGATAAAAGAACATTAGGTAAATTAAGCCCTTGTGTAGGGGCCCAATTATCCATCCATTTTAAGCTTATGAAGAATACTCCTTGCTAAAGGATCCAGTGAATTACAAGTCTACCTCTAATGACTTCTGCATTGGGAACCACACCTACTGGCCATGACTCCTCTTGGGTGTCTGCTCTACCAGCCCGGGACCTGTGAATACACTAGCGGCTCCCCCTCAGAGCTATGCTGTCAGCTCGCATACCACACTCACCAGTTCACCCCAAAGCAATTGTGTCATGACATTTAGACCTGGCTGCTTTGGCACAGTCATTTTAATGCCAGGAATTTTTGACATGGAAACATGGCTTTGACATAATATTTTAGCCTCTGACTTTCAGTGTTTTAAAATATGCATCATGGTGAGAGTTAAGGGTATAGTAAGGGTCAAGGCTATTGGTTTCACATGTTAATTAGTAATGACACAACAAAGAAAACAGTGATTTTCTATATTGAAAGTGCCATTTTGATGTCAAAGCAGCTACATCAACATGATTATGTCAAAATGGATGCATCAAACCACAAGGTCAAGAAGTTTTTGGATTGCCCTCTTACTTCATCTTCATTATTCATTGAGGGCATGATGGAGGTATCCTATTCCAAAAAACTCCCTCATCCAAAAATGACATGGGTATCCAACCTCAGCAATCAACCACATAAATTAGATATCATGTGGCTCTCCTGGTAAGGCATAGCGCCATGCACCCATGCCAGAAAGCAAGGACCACCTATTGAGGTAACAGAGCCCATCAAACAATGGCCTACTGGCAATATTTTAATGCACATCTATATTTCCCTGAAATTGATACCACTGAGGGAGGATCTCAGAGTAGAGGAGATGTCAAGGACAGATGTGACCTGTCTTAGATTTCCATGAGGTTTTTGTGCATTTTGAGAGATTAATAAGACCTAGTTTTTGGAAGGAGTGAATAAAAAGTTCCAGAGGGAAAGACTGATATGTGCGAAATATTTCTGTACCAGGAATGCCAGAAAGATGAATTTGATTGGAACTTGGGATATGTTCAGGGAGCGAATAGAAGAAAATAGGATGTAGTTGGAGAAGGGTCTTGAGTGTGTGAAGCTACAAAAATTTGGTGTGATATTGAGAGGCAGTAAGAAGCTGTTATGGCTTTAAACAGGTGAGTTACATGACAGCAAACTGGTTGAAAGACTACCAGACTTCTTTGTGAGACGAACTGGTACAGAAGAACTGCCCAGAAGTTACTCTGCAACCCAGGTGCAAGCCAATGAGGATTCATGCACTGGCTGCTGAAGTGGAAATGAAGATTCATATTTGAATGAAATCAAGAAGAAGGAAATTGCAAGACTTGGGTAAAGATGAAATATTAGGGGTAAAACAAGGATACGTCGAAAATGAATCTAAGATACTGAGCTTAGTTGGAGACTAGGCATGGTATTGCCATTGATGGTAATGGACAAACTAGGGAAGTATGTCTTTTTGAGGGAGAGAGTCATAAGCCCAAAGCTCACTATCATAGTGTCGATGGGCCAACCAAGAAGAACTATTCTGCTACAAAGACAAATGGAGGCAGGGGTCTGGAAAGAGGTTGAAAAATCCCTGTGGAAATGGAAGGTTTTGAATTGATCTTTGTAAAGGTTGAATCATGTGAGGAAATTATCATCATCATCACCACCATCACCATCGTCATGAAACGTTGTTTTTTAGGGTACAGTGGGGGTGAGTAAATAAATTTGTAAAGTTATAAACATACATATGGACAAAAATCCAAGTTTAAATAAAGTTGCCATAAAGGAAGATAGGAAATCAGTAAAAAAAAAAAAAATTGAAAACAATGAGGCATTTGAAAAATGGAATTAGCAAGTAGCATAAAGAGGAGAATGCTTCAAGAAAGGGATGCAGTCAGGGTGTCATGATGAAGTAATACATTCGAAAAGGCAAAATGAAATTGAACCATCTGGAGAGGCTAACTTCCTTTTGAGAAAGTTGTGAGTTTACAGGGAGGGTTAAGTAGGGAATGGCTGGAGAAGTAGAGATTGTAAAAAAACTAAGTTGAAATACAACAGAATCCAAGTTGGAAGGAACTTAGATTATAACTTCCTCTCCATTTTAGGGATCATGTTAGGGAACTGCAACCTTGGCATACTCACTCTGCCTTGTTGGAAGGGCACCCCCTAATTTGTCAGGCAGTTGATTCCTATTTGAACAATAATCTACTGGATTAGTGAATTCTTCATTTCATTCAGATAAAATATGAAAAGATACAACTACAGAAGGAAGAAATTCGCCAGTAGCAGGAAAGTACAGAGGGATCAAGTGAAGTTTTTATGTTTATTTCAGTTAGAAGAGAGGCTTGTAACATAGTTAAGGGAAAAGAAAAAGAAGCACTAGTGAGGAAAGGGTTAAAGAGTCTTGAAAGAAGAGGGACGATAAAGACTCTTAGAGGCCACGAGGCAGGAAGTGATCAGAGACACAGATGGAAAGGTTATTTTTTTTTAATTTATCCACCCACTAACCGGTGCCTGATACAGTGCTTTTAGCATAGCATGTGTGCAATAGAGAGACGTGCTGATTGATTAATTGAGGAGAAGAAAGATATTTTTGAGATCCAGGAAAAGATAAAGGGAGGGATTCAGAGGCAGATCTGGGATCTAACTAGTGACACAAATCGTGTGAACTGAGGTGCAAGAGCAAATTCAGAAGCTTCATTTTTGGCCACTGCAAAGAAAATGTCTGCTGTTTTAGTCAATTTTAAAGATAATGATTTTAAAAAAAAATAAAAGCCATCTGACTGACTCCTTTGTGCCTTCTACTAGAACTGAAGTAATAGGCAAGGCGTTTAGATAAAACTGTCCCTCCTGGAGGAAGAGACATGCCAAGAGAACCTTGGCCAGATGGGAACTGTAGAAAGAGGCTCAGAGGGGCATTTTGCTTGCCCAGTCAGTTTGGATTTAAACCAGGTGCCTCGAGGGTAGAAGGCCAGAGTTTTGCCAGTCAAGAGCAGGGATATAAGCTGCCGTTGTGTGAAAACAAGTTAAGTTGCTTGGTTCCAGGGAATATGGTCCAAGTGTCATAAATGCATCTGTTTAATAATGCATATCAGTAGCTGTTCCAGAATTTGGGCGCCTTGAGCTGCCTTTGTTTCCTCATTTCCAGAAAAATGTACAAGCCCATGTTGTAACAAAAGCACTAGATGGCAGCATAGGCTATCTATTTTACTGTCGCTCTCCACAGGCTGCTGGAATTTTGACAGATACAAAACGGTACCTGTGGTTTTGTGTATAAAACTGGTATAACTGTTTGTACATTTAAAAAATGTAACAATAAATTAAACATAAGGGAAAGGGGTTGCTAATAAATACAGTGTTAGACTGCATTTTTGTATACCAGGTGACAAGCTTGGGCATTCAAACCTGATTTGTGCAGGGGACGGGCAGGATGGGAAGTAAGTTGAAGGAGTTGCAAAATGTACATGCTGGGTGGTTATAGCTTCTGTGAGTGTTGCTGTTGATTTGCCCATATGTCTGTGTGCATGACATAGAGGTAAAAATTTAGGGAAGCGAGGGGTATGGTATGTCTGAAAGTCTGGATACAAGGGATTCTAGAAGAAAGCACCGTTCTGTGATTCCCTAACTCACTGTTTTGATAGACGGAAGGTGACAGTGTGAGCTCATTTTATTTGTTTTCCTTAAAGAGACACAAATCATGTCCCTCCGTTCTCTTACTCATCACTTAGACAGTGGGCCTCTTAAGCCTGCATACCTCATAGCCTGTAGGACTGGGCTCAATACATACCGTCATCTTTTTTCCTTAGTCCAGGTTGATCTGCTTTGTTGGTTAGAACGACTGCCATTTGAGACACCAAGGACATGGGTTTGATTCCATCAAGGGCCAGGGGGTGTGCTGCAGAGAAGAAGAAAACAGAAACAATTCCAAGGTCATGCATGGTAAACCTCACTTAATCAGTTGTACAAAGATTCTTCACCACTCCTGGAAAAATTATTCACAGCACAAATCCTCTCAATATGGTCAGGAGCATTATCATTTTATTCATCTTTTCATTTAACAAATATTTATTATCTACTATGTACCAAGCATCATGCTGGGCAATAAAAGAGATCTAAAACAACGTAAAACACACCAAAGAAGCTCCAAACAGCATATAACATAATACACATCTCCTTTATACAAAGGCAGTGTTGATAATAATAGTTACTACTGGTGTAGTGGTTTATAGTTACTGACACATGTTCATTCACATTAACTTATTTGGTTCTTACCCCTGCCATTTGGCTTTTTTATAGGTAAGGAACTGAAATTCAGAAATAATAATTTGCCTAAATCATGGTAGAAAGGGGCACTGCTGGGACTTGAAGCTAGTCTTTTAATTTTAATTTTTAAACTCTTTCCACTACACCATACAACAATAAATAAAATGCTTCATATTTTATACCATTTCAAGCTCTCTGAAAACATTTTTGTCTCTGAGATCTGTGAAATTTAGATCAAAGATTTGAATTCAAGTGCTGTGTGATTATTTACTTAGTAAATAAAGTTTAGAAATAAAGAAGTGTTCTACTAACAGTGGAGTAAAGACCTGTAAGGTGCTAAGAGAAAAATCCCACCTTGGTGTATTGTTGTTTTATTACTTGCTTATAAATAAGACAAATGCTCTTTTCAATAGCATTCTTTTTTAAAGTGAGAATGCAAATTTCTTCTGGTGAAGAAAAAGGTATTTTCCAGATCTCATTTCTTTATTTTGTATACCTAAATGTGTCTCATTTCTCTCATTTTTCCCCTGGATTTCTGTGTTTTGTTCCATATAGTATGCTCATCACCCTGAAGACTGCCTGACATATAGAGGCTTCTTATTTTTTACTGAATGGATAGGAAAAATGAAAGTAATGAGTTACCATCTACTGGCTTCACTTGTTCCAGCCCAAGCCAACCTTCTGTCTCATTCCAGAGGATCTCTCAATTTTAATTAGAAACTCACCTCAAATTCTATCTATTAAACAAAGCTGTCCCTAACTTTCCCTAATAGTATATGGCCCATTGCTATACAATGTAGCACCTGTTTTTAGGTTTTCTTGCATTGTTCTCTGGTTGTTTCATGTGGGTAAGTCATGTTTCCCAACCAGAATATCAGATCTAAGAGGGCAGTGCTTGTCATCACGTAATATCAGTTTTTTTGCCTCTCATAACATGTCTATTTAAATCTGTAAATTCTGTGTGGTCACGCCTTTCTGTGGCAGCACATTCCAGTAAATTCCCATCCACAGGCACTTAAGCTTGAGCAGGGAGGTGGAGATGCTATCTTTTGGGGGTGCCGCACCAGGTGAAATCATCCTGTTTCAGTGTGGGCATTCAAAGCCAACAAAGAGGCCGTGTCGCTTTATTCCTGGAGGCTGCTGATTGCCCATTTTAGTGATCTGAGTCCATCATCTCTTTTTTAGCTGGTCACAAAGGGCCAGTTGTAAACAACCACTGTCCAAATTGGATCATATTACCCAGGAGATGAGCAAACACCAGGTAAAGTCTCAGTGAGAGTCTGGAAGGCTTAAAACCTGTGATGTAAATCAGAAGCAAAGACCATAAAAAAGTAGGTTGATTTCCTCTTACTTAGCATTCAGTGGAATGAATCATTTAAATATGCAGTGATTTTTTTTTTTAAACAAGCTTTCAACATAGAGATTAATGAGGTTTTTTTTCCTCCTCTGCTTTCTGTGTACATAAGCCCACAGTTGGCTTACCCATAGGCAATATGTTGCCATCTATATGGTAGCATTTAAAGTACACTACCAAGTCCCCGGACTTTCCCCCTGCTGGTCTACTCCAGTACAATCTTTAGAATCATTTATTTTGGATAAGGCATTGTTTCTAGAAAAATTTTATGAGAATGACTATTACTTGACAGAGACATTAGAAATTACTAACAAAGAGCAATTCATTATGTTGCTTAATTTTTCCTCAATATATTTTACCACCACTCCTCTCCCTCTCCCCAATAGAATAAGGAGGGAAGACAGGGAAAAACCCATCTCTCACTCTGGGGTACACAATTCTAAAATGATTTTTATTCAGTTTATAATTAAAGTTAGAATCAATAGAAATTTGGAAACATCCAAATGGAAAATTTAGCTCTTGTGGTGAGAACATTTTAAATATTATTTTTCCCCTTCCTATGTTAGTGTTAGGATTTTCAACAGGAAGTGATTAATAATTCCTTCTAAGCCTTTATGTATGGTCATAAGAAGATGGAAATACTTCTGCTTTCCACAAGGATTGGAGACTTAGAGAACCGAGTCGATCCTGACAGACCACAGATCCAGGCCAAGTTGGAGCTCCCAACTCTGGGATGGAGGAGCCGCGTAGAGTATCCCTAGCAAGGGGTGTGCAAGTTCTTTCTTTCCTGCCTCTAAGTTTCCTTTTTAAATCTTGGAGACTGTTGAAAATCTCAAATTCCAACAGGTGACAAAAGCATCTCTGCAAATAAGCCCCGAGGGTGAAAGAGAAAGAATGTGTGCATGTGCCCTCAAGAGCAGGCAAAGGAAGTCTCCCACAGACTACGTGAGATTAAACCTCACAGTGCAAATGAATTATGCTGCAAAAAAATTGTGCCTGTAGCTTACCCTTAGGTTTAGTACCTGCTTTTTTAAATGAAGACAATTTTTTGAGACCAAAGGTAATAGGATCAAAAGTGAAGAAACCGGAAGTACACTGTTTCCACTTTGTTTTGCTTTTTGTGGGGTGATAGAGAAGAGAGAAGGGGCGGGACCTACTTCCACATTCTCAGTCGTTGTGCTAGCACTAGCAGGTTGGTCTGATGTTGGAGTATAGGTACACTTCATTTCTGGGCTGAGCAGCACATATGAATCTACTGGCCCATGGCTCCTCTATCAAACCCTCCAAAACCTTTCTACAGCTGCTTTTGCTTTCTGGATGGGCCTTTATTTCTTATGTCCACTGTGGGGACTTTAAATTTTGAGCTCTAGCCTTATGGCTCCATGGAGTAATCACATGACTTTGAACAAGGCTTGCAGGGACTCTAAGTCACTATTTTCTTCACACTAACGTAAAAATTGTCCTTCAAAGGTGTAACTCAAATGTCTATGCTGGCCCAAACCATCTCTCTCACCTTTGTGCATTCTGATTGCCATTAGAGTTGCATGCTCTGAAATTATTCATTCTATGTTAATAACATTTTTCCAAACAGACAGTCAGCTCTAATTGTGCAGGGTACGTGCTATATTTCTTCTGCAGTATTTTCTATGATAAAAAATCTTTATTGATTGGTAGATGATATTGGTGATTTTATTATCTAGGGAGTAACTATTCAGAATCAGGATAACTACATTTGGATTTCTTGCTTTTTCTTTTCCCCTACCACCTAACCTATTTCATAGCTCCAAGCCTTCCCCCCAGTCAATGGGAAAGACAGAGACAAGACAGTCTGGTCTCTTGAGTCCACTCTTTGATGAAAGAGAATTTGAGAAACCACTGCCTAGAATGAGATTTTTGAGTTATCTCTGATTTTTCAATTATTCATGCATTCTTTACTATTATTGGCAAGGGCTCCTGGAGAGAACCTCATGAAAGCTTTACACAAGAACTGACATTATTACAGAGAGGTAAGGGTTGTGTATAACGTAGGGAATTAAATATAAGCACTGCAGCTGTTCAGCTGGGTATAATAATACACGTTTGATGCTACTTATATTCTGATGTCCTAGTATCAACTGCCAAGAATTTTTAAACAAAGGGAACAGTGAATATTTGCATAACTAATCCCAAATTTAGGAACTTGATTTATTTTTGTTAAAAATGGAAAGGAAAAGAAAAAAAAACATCAAGACTATATAATTGGTGGAACCAGTTAAATTCTCACTTGCTTTTTTCTCCCTCTTGCCTTTTTTCCTTCCTTCTTTCCTTCCTTCTTCCATCCCTCCCTCTTTCTTTCTTTCTTTCTTTCTTTCTTTCTTTCTTTCTTTCTTTCTTTCTTTCTTTCTTTCTTTCTTTCTTTCTTTCTTTCTTTCTTTTTCTTTCTTTCTTTCTCTCTCTTTCTCTCTCTCTTTCTTTCTCTCTTTCTTTCTCTCTCTGACTTCCTCCCTTCCTTCCTTCCTTGCTTCACTGCTAAAAGTGGGAGGGAAGGCAAGGAATAGTAGGAGAGCTTGGAAAAGACATGTGTGTCACAAGTGGGCCAGTTGCTATTCTGTTGGCCTCTGCCCCGATGACAACTGAAAAGATATTCCTAACAGCTCCCACCTCTCCATTTCAATAGCTACCAACATCGCACTATCCTAACACTGGTGTACCACAGGCCAGTCCACATGCTATAGAAAGTGCTATAATATTGCTTCTATTTAATATTTATCAACAGCAGATGACTGAGCACTGTGGGCATAGTTCCCATATGGCACTGCATGGCAGAATGGTGCACTTTGCCAAAACATTGGTGACCTTACACACAGTCACAAAAAAATTAAATAAAGCCAATTTCCAGGGCCTGAAAGAGTTTAATACTATTAATAAAAATGGGGCTTTCTCTTCTAGTTTTTACATCTCACTTACATTATTCTTTCAGAGCCCATTAAGAGACTCTAGAGCCAAGGAGCAAAATCACAGGGCCTTGCTGTTCTATGCACACCAAGCAAACCACATACCCACCATGGGATGAATGGTAAAGTGGCTCCAATTTTTCATTGGAGGCAGTAAATCTTCTCAGAAACATATCTTCATTGACTTTCATAACAAAGCCAGTTGCTGTGTGGCTGTGCCAATGTCTGCCAGAGCCAAGTGTGGGGCATAGGGGGCAGAATGGGGTTGGAGGAGGACTACTTATGGCTTTCTGCTTCTCTGATGATTTCCAAATAAACAGCGCAGCCTTCCATGAGATCTGAGGCAGAGAACTAAAAGAGGTTGGCTAAAATTTTGACATTTCAGAGTTTCAATTGCTTTTGATAAAAAGCAACAGCATTGAGGTGATCACTACTATGTACAATTGAAAGGTACAAAAAAGGAAATAATCTGCCAAGCATTACTTTGGTTTAGTGTTTTTGGAGACAAGATGGATAAGATCAAGCCTTTCATTTCTAATCTTCATCTTTACCTTCCCTCCAGTACTTCACACTCACCCATGTATCTCTGGGAAGTTGACATTTACAAGGTATATATACAGAAACAGCTCCTGTTTGAGGGCCTCAAAAATACAATCTCAGAAAGCCATTCACCAAAACCACAGAGCTCTCCACTAAGGAGAACAGCATCATATTCTTGGGGCAAGAAGTAGGCAAATCTCTGTTCATAGGCTATCCCAAGCAAAATTTATGAAGGTTTATTCCCCCCTTGCTTATCAAGGGAGGAATGCTTTCCTCGTACAGATAGATTGCCCACCAAATAAAGCAGGCTACTTTATAACAGGAGGATGACTGCCACTGTCTATAGGCAATGTGGCTCAACAAGAAAAGGAGGACTTTCTCTGGCAACTCCACAATCCTGAATGGAGCAGCATATTTTATCTGTAAAGGCATTGAAGTGTTGAGTTAGATATTTTTCCTAGGATTTAGAAATAGACTGCTTAATAACAGGTCTTAGTCACTTCTTGGTTGGATAGCTTAAGATGATTACCTTGGGCAAGGGAAAATAAAGATTTTTAAGATCAATGTAATTAATTTGCCATAGTACAGAGAAAAATGCTATTCACACAGACTATGGCACAAAACTTACCAGATCCTGGTATTTAGACAGATGCCTTGTGAATACATATTACCAATTATAGGAGGAACCAGGGGACTAATACAGATGACCCAGTGCATGTATCAGTTAGCATATGGGAAAAACTTCCAAATCTCAGTGATTTCACACAATGAAGATTTATTACTTGTTCAAGTCATAGTCTAATGCAAGTTGGTGGGGTGGATGAGGGGTTTCCATACAGACTTCTTATTTCTTCTAGGAGCTTAAAGCACATACACCATTGAATCCTCTGAATTCAGCTGACTAATAAAAAAAGAAAGAGAGCGTGGAGAAGGCACAACCATTCTAAACTGCTTTGAGATGGAGGTGACACATGTTGCCTCTTCTCAGGTTTATTGTGAGAGGATATCTCATGGCCCTATCTAATTGCAATTTCCTAATCATATCCAGTAAATACAACTAACTATGTACCAAAAAGGACAAGAACATAGGTCATGGTGAGCACTAGCTGTCTGTTACAGTGTACTCTCTGCTTGGCAAGAGCAATGCCTTTGTAATCATAGGACAGGCCTTTTTGTTTTGAAAATTATGGGATCTAGCTAGGGCATACTGCCAGCGTTGTGCCATGTAATAATCTGTGAAAGAATTGCAGACGCAATCGAGGGGCTATACAACTTCCCTCAACATACATTCCAACCCTGAATATTGCAGTTGGAGATCAATATTTCAGGGTGACAGTAGGGGATTCACCACCAGTCAGATCTTGTCAAGTGAACATACACGCAGGCCCCTGATATGAGCCTGGGTAGCTGGTTAAGAGGGTTGTAAATTTCCAGGCAGTGCCATTCCCAATTGCAATGGCACCTTGTGTTTCATTTCTAGCTCCTCGGTGAGAGTGTCTCCTCCCACTGGCATGGCATTTAGATTGTTTTAGTGGCTCCTGAGATGAGTGTGAGGAGAGCAGAAAAACTCCTTTGAATTGTAATCAGTCTGTCTCCAGACATAATGCTAGCAAAGATGCTTAAACAGCACTCTGTAAAGATGTTAAGAAAATATTTGTAGTGCTTCACACACACCTATAGACAAAAAACAGTTCTTGTTGCTGTAGAAGCAGCAACACTGTACAGCCTTAATTAAAGCATCATCTGACCTGTTTTTTTTTTTTTTTTATGCTACAGTTGCAGAATCCTGCTGAAGAAAAGGATTAATTACAGATGAGCTGTGTGTCATGATAATTAACTATTGCCGCTTCTCTTATTTGCCACATTCTGGTACTTTTTCCGCTTTAGTAGATTCAAGGAATGAGAATTTTTATCACATCCCCTGCCTGCAGTCCCTGATGGATTTGTCACACATAAATTTGCGCGGCATACACAAAATATTGAGCCATCAGCATTTTTTTTATTCCTATGCATGTTGGAACGTAGAGCAAAATGAAGCATGTAGTAAAGCAAAAAGTCAAGCACGTAGTAAGGTCCAGGTACAGGGATGTCAAAGGGATCATGAGATGCAGGAAAAACAGTTTGAGAAAGGACCCTTAAGTGAGGTTGGCATAAACTAGCTTTGGAAATATTGACACGTGTGACAGGAGGCAAATAAATGAAATTCAAATGATCATGATCAGACAACAAGATCATCTGACCCTGATCTGATCAAGACTTGGGATTTTCCAGTTAATACAAGGCAAACTCATTTATTGCCAGGGTCATATCGGGTTGTACAGTTTTGCACAGGATGCAGAACTTCCAAAAGCATCCATAATCCTAGATAAGGCAGAATTTCATCTACTTAAAAGGATTCTATTAGCATTACCATTTGATTTCCTAAGCAAAGCAGCTAAGAATACACCCATCCCCACCTTGCAGTTCTCATCTGTACTGATTTGTCCTCATCCCAGTAGAAAGCTGTGAGTAGTTAACCAAGATAATAAGGATGGTTTTCTTTGCCTTTGGGGCTTAAGTGCCATCCAGTGTGCCATCCAGTGCAGGCAGCTTGGGCCATGGGATACAGCTTCCCTGTGATCACCCCACTTTAGGAATTTCTGAAACTCACCTTCATTCTCCCAGCTCTTTCAATAGTTATAGAAATATATAATACTATGTATTGAATTTCTATCAAATTAAAATATCGAGGGCTTCAATTTTCCTAATTAAATCCTGATTGATAGACATACTTTCTAAGAGTAGAGTTTCTAATTCTGCATCTTACATATTTCTGAATAATTATGTAAAAGGGATTTTTTGGTAAATAGCCAAGAATTCAATTTGTTTGAGGTGAATTATTTTGTAACATGATTTTTTAAAACATAAATTATTTCATGTGTCTTTCAAAATAACTTGCACATAAGCAATAATATTATTCACTATAAATGGCAAACATATTAATCTAAGGGCTCACCAGAGTGATCCTTAGATCTCTTAGATTCAATGCATGTTATTTTTTGGAACAAGGTGAGCTATAAATAAATAATTCACAAATAAAGTATCTTTTGACTTTTTAGAAAATATATTTTCCATGTTTTCTAATGGATTATTTAATTCTAGCAAGTTACTAGATAAACCATGCTGGATAGAGAAGTGGAAAATGTGGAAAATGGTCATTATCAAGTTGTGTGGCCATTCGCTAATTATTTATAGTTGTATATCCTATGTATAAAATCCTGAGAGTATACTTAGTGACTTATCAAAGTTCAAATATGTATTATATTTGATTACATCATTATGTATTTTGAAGTAAGGAACCAAATATGAGCAGTCATAATTTATGTTAAAAATTAAAATTCATAAAAGATAAGGACTATATCGTGGATCACAAAAGTCTGAGTTCTGGTAGTTTTCTTGTCTTAGAAATAGTAGGTGTTCTGCTTTCCTAGTCAATCTAAAATTTACACACATGTATATTCTCACATATATACATACTACAGTTAAGAACAACTTATGGACTTCAGTGGTGATAATTTAGAAATAACAATAGTAAACATTTATTTATTCTTCACAAACTTTAGTTGTAGGCAGACCCCTCCAGTTCAAATTTAGTGTAGCTAAACATGCAGTACATACAGACATTGATAAACACATGACAGAGGAACATGGAATTCTTCTCCAAAGTGAAACAGATAAAAATGAATATATGACTTTAACATTGGTTCTCAGATATGCTTAAATAAAAATACAAGATGCTATGTAATTTTGGGGAAGAATTTAAGAATAAAGATGTGAACTCTAAAAATATTTTTTAACCTCGTTAGGACAATAAGCCTTTTCTTCTATTAATGCAGCATTTTGAATAGGGTTTTTCTTACACTTATACTAGATTTTTCAGTTTGTATATTAGCTATTTCAACCCTGGCAGCAATCCATTTGTTTAGGTAAGTGTAATTTTATTATATTTATTTTACAAAAAAGAAATTATTATCCTCATTTTACAGGTGAGAAAACTGGAGCTTATATAGTCTAAATCATTTACTTAAACTAGGCCAATTAGGTAAGAGATGGGGAGGTTTACTAACATCTAGTTCAGGGTTCCTCTCACTGTACTGAGCCCCTATTTCCTCATGCACAAAAGTGAGTTAAGCCTTATTACTTTCAACTTCAACTTCCTACTTCACTGGTCAGGGAGTAAGGTTTGACCATGCTGGCCAGGCTGGGGACTGGAGAAGGAAGATCTCAGCTAGATCAACAGGCCCCAAGGCTAATGTATGATCAAGGCAATAAACCAGGTAAGGGGCATAGATGATAATGAATCTGTAATGCTAGGACAAAGGAAAAGAAAAAATAATGGTATGGTAGCCCTAAAAGAGGTACCTCTCAGATCTTTGGCTACCGGGAACACAATTGACTACCTCAGTTTCTGCACTATAAACATCCATTGCTAAATTCACCCCAAAGGCACCTTTTGGATAGGCTGTTTCCAGACAATAAGAGAGTATGGCAGGGTTACTAAGATAAGACTGTTCTGATAGGCCTGTTACTGGAAGATGCAGGACTCCTCTGAGTGGCAGCTTTAGCTAGAGGATTCCTCATCAGCTCATTCCAGGGTGGTGGCAGTGGAGGTGGTGAAGATGTGGTTGGATTCCATATATATTTTGAAGGTAGGACTGATAGAATTCACCAATAATTTGTAGGTAGGGTATGAGAGAAAGAAGTCAAGGCTGCCTCCAAAGCTTTTTATCTGAGCAGCTTGAAAGATGGACACAATAGCCGTCAGCTGAGATGGAGAAGGCCTTAGGTATAGCATGTTTCTGGAGGTGATGGGGAGATAAAGATCAGATGTTCAGTAGTTTGGTAGCATTGAGTTTGTGGTGTCTATTGTGCTTGTCTAATCCAAGCATGTATACCAAGTAGGCAATTTTATGTATGAGTCTAGAGTTTAGGAAAGAGGAGGTCTAGATTGGAATTACTCTATATAGTTGGGAGACAAAAGCACATAAATGGAAGCGAATGAGATCACTGATGCACGTGTGAGGACAGAGGAGAGAAATGGTCTAAGTACTGAACCCAGGAGTCAGAGAGAAGAGGGAGAACCAGCAAAGATGCCTGAGAAGGTGTAACAAGTAAGGCAAGAGGATAATACTGAATGGTCTCTGAGACATACCTAAGGACTAGGGGAAATCAGAGTTACATATCCAAGTATGAGTTATAAGAATAGGATGGGCTGGTGTTCTTCACTACAAACACATTTGAATTGACTGTGATATTGAGAGAAAGACTGACATTGTGAAGCTCTGAGCTATTTGCTATGGGATATGAATTAGTAAAGACACTTTTGGTTTCAAATTTCATTCTTAACCCAATAGTCATTCAGCAGCAGGTTGTTTAATTTCTATGACTTTGTGTAGGTTTGAGTGTTTCTCCTGTGATTGATTTCTAGTTTTATTCCGCTGTGGTCTGGGAAGATACACGGTATGATTTTAATTTTTTTGAAATTGTTGAGAGCCATTTTGTGGTTTAAGATATGATCAATCTTGGACAATGTCACATGTACTGCTGAGAAGAATGCATATTCTCTAGTTTTGGGTAGACTGTTGTGTAAATGTCTGTTAGGTCCATTTGATTTAGAGTTTGGTTTAAGTCCATTATTTCTTTATCTTCCACTTAGATGATTTATTGAGCTCTAAGAGTGGGATATTGAGGTTCCCAGCAATTAAAATGGTATTTATGTCTTTGCTCAGCTCTAGTAAGATTTGCTTTATGTATCTAGGAGCTCCTATGTTGGGTACATATATATTTAGGATTGTTATGTCTTCTTGTTGGATAGCTCTCTTTTCCATTATGTAATGACCCTCTTTGTCTTTTTTTTTACTTTTGTTGGCTTATAGTATATTTTATCTGATATGACAACAGCTATACCTGCTCTCTTTTGATTTCCATTTCTGTGGAATATATTTTTTTCATCCTTTCACAATGAGGCTGTGTGTGTCCTTGTGGCTTAGATGTGTTTCCTGGAGACAGAAGATATTTAGACTGTGTTTTTTCATTCATTCAGCCAACCTGTGTCTTTTGAGAGAAGCATTAAGTCCATTCACATTGATTGATAGCACTGATATGTGGGATGTTGGTCTGTTCATCCCATTGCATAGACTCTGATTTCTTTGTTTTACCTCTTGCTCTATTATTTTATAGGAGTTGTGAGTTTGGTTTTTTTTTTTTTAGATGAATTTCCACCAGTGGGAATCTGTTGTGCTGATTTATATATAGTGCTACTCTGAGTATTTCATGCAGAGAAGGTCTGGTCATGACAAATTCCCTCAGTGCTTGCTTGTCTGAAAGGGCTTAATTTCTCCATTTATCATGAAACCTAATACATCTGTATTTTGTAGGATACAGAATTCTAGGCTGGCAGTTGTTCAGTTTAAGTAGATTGAAGATGGGGCCCCAATCACCTCTGGTTTGTAAGGTTTCTGCTGACAAGTCTGTAGTTAGCCTGATGGATTTTCCTTTGTAGGTTATATGATGCTTTCATCTTGCTGCTTGAAGAATTTTCTCCTTCATTTTTACTTTGGCCAGGTTGATTACTATGTATCTTGGAGATGACCTATTTGCTATGAATCTTTCCACTGTTTGATGTCCTTCTTATATCTGTATATCTGAATTTCTGGTGATGCCTGGGAAATTTTCCTCAATAATTTCCTCAAATAGGTTTTCCATGCTTTTAGCTCTTTCTTCTTCACTCTCAGGGATACCTATAATTAAAACATTAGTATGCTTCACATAGTCCCATATCTCTCTGAGTGATTGCTCAGATTTTTTTATACTCTTCTCTGGTTCTGTAAATGACTGGATTATATCAAGAACCATGTCTTCAAGCTCTGAGATCCTTTCTTCTCCTTGGTTTAGCCTACTGTTAAAGCTTTCAATTGCATTTTGAAATTCCCTAAATGACTTTTTCATGTCTTTAAGTTCTATTATATGTTTTCTTATGTTGTCTAGCTCTCTAGTGACTTTCTCATTTTTTTTTTCATTGATTTCTTTGATTTTCAGAAATATTTTTTGGCTTCTTTTTGTTGGTTTTCAACTTTCTCTTCAATTCCAATCATCTTATTTGCCATCCATCTTTTGAATTTCATTCTGTCATTTTGGCAATTTCCTTGTGGATGGAGTCCACTGCTGTAGGTAGCTAGCTCCGCTGTGTTCTCTTGGCAGTGTCAGACTATTTTGTTTTTTTCATGTTGCCAGGATTCTTTTGCTGCTTTCTTCTCATCTGGCTTCTCCTTTTTCAGCTCTGGGTTAATAGGTATACAGAGCACCTGTTCCTTTGCTGAGTATTCTCTAAAACCAAGTCTAGGAGTGGTGACTATTCAGGGCTGGGGGTCCTAAGTGAAGTATTGGACCTCAGGAAAGTGCCGACAGCTCAGCAGTAGTAGTGGGGACTCAGTTGTGGGATCTTGGGGTCCAGGCACAACTCAGGAGTCTTGGGGTGGAGTTTTGGTCCTGACAGAGGCCCTAGAATATCTTTACAAAGGCAGAGCCTTGGACTCGGGCACAGTGAGAGCTTCAGAGCTGGATCTGGGGATTTTGAGGGAAGAGCCACACATATGGGGGGCTGTTCCACCATCACAGGGACTGCTGATGCCCAGTTACACAGGTAGGGGATTCTTTTAGTGGCCCAGGTTCCACACAGGTGGGCTGATGATTCTGGGTGACCAAGATTTTCTCCCCACACCTATTACCCACTGAGGCAGTCACCCAAGACTTCTTAAGTATTACCTGTGGCATCTGAGGCTCCCCATCTGTTCAACTTCTATGCTGGGGAGGAGACTTGCTCAACCCCCAGTCACAGTGCTTGACATGGGGCAGCATCTGTTCCCTCTCCAGCCTAGGTTACTGCTGGATGGCTGGTTCTTGAGTGGACCTGGCTCTGTGCACCAGAGGGATCAGGATGTCATCAGCTGCAGAAACCTGGTATTGGCAGGCACCAGATCTCTGCTGCCCCTGTTCTCTGGTGGAATGTCCCTATATAGAATCTGAGCAGCTCCCTGATCAGCCCCAAGGTCTTCAGTAAAAAAGGAAGATCCCTCACAGATCACAATGTCCATAACTTTTGTTTCTCTCCTAATAGACAGTGTGCCCTTGGGTTGTCTCTATCCTGCTGTCTTCACCTCTTCCCAGCAATGTGAATTGTATTGGGTCCCTCAGCTTAATCTCTCAAATGGTGAGTGGTACTTGTAAGAATCAGCCATGCCCTGTTTGGTTGAATTGGTAGATGTTGTGGTGAGCTATAGAGTTGTTCTCCCTATCACTGGTTGATGCTTGCATGCGAGAGCCAACTGCAGAGCTATTCTTTTGTGTGGTGGTAAGCCCTAGTCCCTCAGGTGGAGCGCTTGAATACCCCAGGCTGTGGGAGGGGCCCTGTAGCTCCCAGAAAGTTGTTGATCTCCACCACAGCTGGAGGTGGATGGAGGAGCCAGGCAGAGCATGGTTAGGTTATGTGAGCCTGGAAGACTTTGCAAAGTCTTGGCAGGGTTCAGAGGTTGCTTTCCTGGCCACTAGGGGAAGCCACTGGGAGGAAAGTCAGGGTAGGCTCTCCAGACTGGGGGGGGGGGGCTGTTCATGGGGGGGGGGTCTAAAATCTTGGTTGCTATGGCACTGAGCTGGGATCTTCTCGGAAGGAGGACCCACACTAATCTAGTAGCATAGCTTTTCTGTGGGGTTGGGGAGGAGGTGGGCACTCTCCTAGATTACCACATCTCAGACCCACTCAGTATACTCTCAGAAGTTCTGTCTATGTGAGCTCCCTCACCACCCTAGTCTAGCTCTTAAACTGCCCTTGTGTTCCCCAGAAACCCGCTGAGGTTTGGGGGACATGGGGTGTGGCCTGTGTGTTTGACTTGCTGGTGTGCATCTCTGTGAAATGCTGGTGGGCAGGGAGCTCCTGGATTGGGCACCCCAGGACCACTGCACATCCTCAAGGGAAGAGGCATGGGCCCTGCTCTCTGTGGAGACCTCAGCCTGGAGTATATGCCTGCTGGAGAGAGGCTGCCACTTGCCAAATTCTCGGCTCAGACTGCTTTCCTGCTTGCCATGGATAGGGGAGGAGCTGCAGTTCTTGGTCAGCCTGAGCACCTGGATGTGTCACCCTTGGTTGCTATGGCTCCAGGAGCTGGGCTTTTCCTTGCTGGACGACCCACCTTAATCCAACAAGGTGGTTTTCCTGTGTGGGGGATGGGCACTCTCCCAGATCGCTGTGTCTTGGAACCTCACGATATTTTCCCGTCAGTTCTGTCCAGGTGGGCTCCCTCATCACCTGAATCCAGCTCTCAAACCTTCACCTTGTGTCCCACTTGAGTTCAGGGTACACAGGATCCAGCCTGCTAGTAAGACCTGTTGGCATGCTTCTCCGTGAAATGCTGGTAGGCAGGCAACTCCCAGATTGGGCACCCTGGGTCCATAGCAGGTCCCAACAGGATGGGCATGGACCCCACTCTCTGTAGAAACCTCAGCCTGTACCATTCACCCACTGGGCTGCTCACCAAATTCTCGGCTCAAAACTAGTTGCCTTATTGCAGTGGATAAGGGACAGTGGGAGGGGTGAAAAGCAACTGAATGGAA
The DNA here is from genome assembly GCA_008750895.1 of Mirza zaza. Classification (NCBI taxonomy): domain Eukaryota; kingdom Metazoa; phylum Chordata; class Mammalia; order Primates; family Cheirogaleidae; genus Mirza; species Mirza zaza. The sequence goes on along the minus strand of VSMD01111715.1, from coordinate 16,214 downwards.
GAAAGCAGTTCTTCAGCCAGCCTCTTGGATCAATCTTCTTGAAGAGGAACCGACTCGGGATTTCCAAGCTCTGGGATCATGCAGGTTCTCCCCAGTATTCCGTGTTTGCTGCAGTGCTTGAGCTCATACGGGTGGAAAAGCCTACAAGAACCTTGGCAACCTGCTGGTCACAAAAGGTGCATGGGATGGAGAGAGGGATCCCCCCTTACCCTTCCACTGGGCTCCAAGCCTCCCTGGGTTTGATCCTCACCAATACCTTTTTTCCTTTATCTTCTTCCTTCTCTGCTTTGCAATTTTCCTCCATGAGGTCCCTGGCAGGGTCTGGCACTTCTATGTTCTACACTTGAGTTTTGTCTTCTCTATCATCTCCCCCATCTGAAACCCTTCCTACCCTCTGGGATAGTCCAGCAAGCGATGTCTCTAGTTGGCCATCTTGACCCTCTCCTCGAGGTTGGTGAATTTTGAGGAGTGGTGTCTTAGAAACATGATAAAGAAATTCTCCAATAGTCTAGGTAACTGTAAGACTTGACAGTGTAATTGGATAAAGAAAATAAATTAAATATTCCCAAAGAAGGTGGCTACTTCTTCTTCAATGAACAAAAAGTAATTTGCAAGCCTGGGCTTTGCATCAGAATTGGCAGATTCTCAAGCCCCAGCCCAAGCCTTCCTGAATCAAAATATTCACAGATGGGGTTCAGGATCTATATTTTTTTAGGAGGCTCTGCAAATGACTCTCGTTTGGCCAGATGTGAGGCTTTGGGAATTTATTTCTAAGGCTCATGCAAAGCTTACCTTCAATAATAAAGAGTGTCACAGCTCTGGGCTGTGACATCAATACCAAGGAACAAGATGATTTGTGTCTTGGAAGTTCAAGCTTCATCAGTGTGAATGAAGAGAAAAAGTGTCAATGCTCCCTAGGAGCATACAACTTTCCTGACAGACAAGAAATACTTACAGATCTCGCTGGGAATTCATGTTTCTCCCCTGCTCTACCACATCCTTTGTAGCATGTGGATGACATGATTTGACTCATGCAACTTTCCAAGCAATCTGCACTTTAAAGGAAAGAATTAAGAGACATCTAAATGTGGCTCTTCAATTAGATAGAACCCAAAATTTCTCACAGATGTTGCCCTCTGGAATGCTTACTATGTGTCAAGCCCTGTTCTAAGGTTTTATATGTATTAATTCATTTAATCCTCAAAACAACTCTCAGAGGTATATGCTATTATTATTCCTATTTTTAAATGAAGAAATTGAGGCACAAAGAGGCAACATAACTTTACTCCATTGAACAGCTAGTCAATGGCAGTGTCGGTCCCAGGACTGCCACTATGGGTTAGTGCCAGGCAGAAGAAGCCTGAGTTTAGAAATGCCTTTGGTGATATCAAACATGTAGGCTGTGTGCTCATGAAATGACACGGTGTCTTAATTAATTCTGTAGCTATCTTGAAATTATTTGAGTCATTAACACATCTTAGTCTGTTTGGGCTGTGATAACAAACTACCCTGGACAATTTATAAACAACAGAAATGTATTTCACACAGTTCTGGAGGCTGGCAAATCCAAGATCAAGGTGCCAGCAGATTCATTATCTGGTAAGGACCTGTTCCTCATACATGGCAACTTTTTTCTCACATGACAGAAGGGCAAAAGGGGCTCATAAGCTCCCTCAGGCCTCTTTTATAAGGGCACTAGTCCTATTTTTAAGAGCCCTGCCTTCGTGACCTAACCGCTTCTCAAAGACCCCAACTCCTAATACCATCACCTTAAGGATTAGATTTCAACATATGAATGGCAGCGTGTGTGTGTGGGGGCACAAACATTTAAATCATAGAAACACATTAGATAGTGGCTCTATTAAAACACAGGTGGGAGGGGGCAGGATGGTACCCCTAGCAATGCCCTTTCTATGCTGGCACACTGTGATTTGGCATTCAATGTAACCAACTGTGGCATTGTGAAGAGCCTTCTATATTTCAGGTAGAGTCACTTTATGTGTTTTAGGGGATGAGGTACAGGGAATTTCAACATTGGGATCTGATTTATGCCAAAAGAAATGGAAACTAGATTGCTAACGTGGGCAATGACTTCCCACTACATCCTAAGAGGAGGTTTGTAAAGGAGCAGGCATGTGAGGCAAAGCTTTGCTAATGCAAATTGATTCCTGGAGGGCTTCCAGGTCATAGAGGTTGGGCGATTATCCCTGCTGTTGGAATAGTTTTAGATAATGAATGGTAACCATTAGACACTGAGGGAAACTTACTTGGCTTTTAGATACTTCTGCAGCATGTGCTTATGGCATATTTCAATAACAGCCCAAAATAAAATAGAACTCATTTAATTTAGGTTAGCTTGCTGAAGAATGCCATGTCTAAAGGCTGTGACTTTCTTTGTGTAGGGATTTTGATACAGTAACACTATACTTTATTTCATGCATTAAAGTGGGTGACACTTTGGGTTTTTATTCTAAGAATTGATTGATTAATTGATTGATCAATTAATTGGTTGATTCATTCTTTCACCTAACCCATTTATTGAGTAAGGGGGAAAGATACAGATGAGTGAAAATGGCTTGGCTAGTTTAACTTCTCCAGAAATGTCTAGCAGGTCGTGATCAAGAAATGATCAATATCAACATCTGACATTGTTCTGTACAACTGGCCCCAAAGCCTTTTTAATATATGCTTAGAGGAATAATGATCATTTATCCCCACAAAATAATACTAGCTTTGCTTTTACTAACCAGATGTCATACTCTCTTGTTTTTCTTAAGCATAACCTTTCTCTTGGTTTTCATGCTTTAATCCACTGAAAAACATTTATGGCCTTTTGCATTTAGTTGTCTGTCCTAGACCAGCTCCTGCAAAGACAGCCCTGTGCATGCCTTGAGCATAGTAAGGCAACCAAGTCACCATCAGTGCTTATTACATAACAGCTACCATTTAATAATTACACTAAAGGCACACAAAAATCTTCTCAAACATCATCTAATCTTATTCTCACCATAGCTCTGAGTTAGGCATTCTTATTTCTATGTAAAAGATGAAGAATCCAGGGTTTAGGGATTAAATGACTTGCTTAAATTCTCCCTGCTGCTAAGTGGTGGAGTTGAAGTTTGAAATCTAGGCCTCTGGCCCAAAGCCTATGTCCTTCCCACTGTACTGAAATTTTACCATGCAGAGTTAAGTAGTTTGAAATTCATTTCATTTTGCTTTCTTTTAAAGTAATAGCTATTTTATTTCTACTTATTGACTTTCTGCAATTATTTTCTAGTGTAGTGACTCATTGATAAGTCTTTCCTTTGGAATTCTTTCTTTGTAGACGTTGAATTTCTGGGCAGTGGCCTCCTAGTGCCACTTTTTGTATTCGAGAAGAGACACATAGTCTTTCCTCGTTATGTCTCCACCTCCCTCGGCACTTTCACTAATAGTGTTTCCTGTCTAACTCTCACTCTCCTTACATACTTATCATCCCTACCTCTTGATTCTGTATGATTGTAAAGAAAAGTGCTAAGAAAAAAATAAGAAAATTGTGGAAAAACCCAGTATTTTTGGATAGGAATAGGTAAAGAGTTGATGGGAAAATATATCCATGTTTATTGTCTAGTTACCTGTAGGAAATACAGGTGTGTATACTGTCTTTATACTAGATTGCATGTTTCCAAAGTTCATGGACATGCCTTAGAATTAGGCATGGTTTGGTTTATTATCCAGATTTAAATGCTGTGTAGGAATTCAGGAGCCAGTTGGAGACTTAAACAAATCACTGGATGCAAGAAATAGTTTCCATCCACTTGGTCTTTGCAGTTGAGGTCGAAGATATGTACTTCAGGATGTTGTCTAACTTACAAGTCCAAATAATATTCTAAAAATAGGAAACCTGGTGGTACATGCCATCTAAGTGCACAGGCTGAAGGAGATGTAAGTAAAACCACTCAACAGCTGCTACAAGTGTGCTGCTATAAAAGAACACTGTTAAAAGATGTCATTAGAATGCAGAGCTCATCCTAAGTAACATATATCATCACGTCTCTTGTTGTCAGGTTTCCTTCTCCTCTTTCCTCATGCTAGATGAGTATAAATAACTCCATTCCTATTTTTTATATAAATAAACTCTGAGACAAAGTTTGGTTCTGAGACCAGAGAAGAACCTGCCAGACTCTAATTCTCCTATTTGTTGTGAAATAATGACATTTCCAGGCTATGACACTTCAAGAATGTTTTACGAATCCTTATTGCTTAATTGGAACATATTAAATAGATGAGAAAGCTCTAGGAGAGGTATTTCTCTACACATTCTTTTAGCTGATACACACTGAATTGGCACACTCCATCACATATGCTCACAACGTGGAAGTTAGCTTCTCTCATCCATTCCTTCCTGATGGATCCCACTCTTGCTGCCCTGGTCTCTCATTGTCTTATTGCAATTGCAGCAGTCACTTAACTCCATGCTTGCCTTTGTTCATGCCTGTCTTCAACACATCTTCTGTAAGACTTTGGGAGTGATCTTGCTATAAACAAATATAATCTGTCACTCTCCTGTTTAGAAAAAGGCAGTGGCAGCCTAAACTCTAGTCTATAAAATGTAAATCTTTAACAAAACATACAAGGTACTTTATAATCAACCCTAGGTTTAATTTTCAAGTCTTATCTCCTGAATATCCCACCACCTTCTCATCACACCATACATCCTATATTTTAGCCAAACCTGATCACTGGGCATTTCCTGAACATTTCCTCACTGCTCTTGGTTTGGGTATTTGCTATTCCTTGTGTAATGGAATTTTCTCCGTGTCAACTTGGGGATTTGCTCATCATTTACATTTTGACATCTGGCACCAAAATTCCTTCGAGGGAGAAATCAATGTTCGCTTATCAAACTACCTTGACAATTTGTTTGGGATTGAAGAAGAGAGAGAGGTAGTAGAAGATAGAAGAGAAAAAGAAGCAAAGAAATATGGCAAGAACATGGAGTCCAAGTGAATAAAATTAGATGAGGGGCTTTTTAAAGACCAGAGGATAGCTAATGTTTAATGTTACACTGTTTGTGGTAAAAACTACAGCCATCTCTCCCAAAAGTTCAGTAAAGTCTACTAAATAACACACTCAAAACCTGACACAAGGGAATAAATGCTTGATGTATTTTGGGTGAAGGAGAAACCAAGAAGAGTGATTAAGTTCCACGTCTGTGTCACTATGGTACAAACAGAGGCTGTGCAAGTGGAAGAGTGCGATGATAAACTGAACAACCACGTAACAAAAGCAGTTGAAAGCCGCAGATGCCTCTGAGAACTGGAACATTCTCAAAATTCACAGAAATTATGGAGGATTGTGTTGGAAATTCCTCAGGAACTGGAAAGGTGAGTTGAGCCTATCATATCTAGATCTTAAGCCACAAGGCAACATATAAATACAAACAAATTGTACTAAATGTGCCTTAAACATCTACCACAGGTTAAAGATTCTTCCTCTGCTCCTGTTTCAATAATCTTATCCTTAGTCGTTCCTTTGCTTCTCATGTCTGCAACCAGTAATCTGTCTCCACTTTGAACTTAATGTTACCTTTCCTGTCAGGCCTCTCGATCATGTCAGTTTCCATTTGGAAAAGTTCTGTATGCCTCCTGTCTCACCATGAACGAAGTCTGGAAGCTTAAGCTCAGGCTTTTATGCTCTTTGCAGGATGCCCCTCCCAAGATGGACCAGTTGACTGCCTTGATTCTTGCCCGCCAGACTAGCTGATCTGACTGTCCCAGGAACAGTGAGTTCAAAGGCCTCGTCTGGTGTTCATATTATTCCCACTTTTAAGTACTATGAAAGCAAATGCTTCATGTCTGAAATTTCTTTCCATTCTTCCTATATTCCCAAGTAATCCAGTAAAATTGTTAAAATAATGAAAGTTAATATTTGCGGTAATAAACTTGAAGAGTTCATTTATGTAGAACGTATTATATCACTGTAGCTATCTATTGTTACATAGCAAATTTGTAAAGAAAGATATGTTTGCTTGTTTGTTTTGAAAGATGGGAGACATAAATGTATGTTTGCTGATGAGAAAGACACAATGGAGAATAAAAATTTAGTGACATAAGCAATAGAGTGGAAAGTTCTGGAATGATGCCCTTCAAAGACTGGATCTGGTGCACAAGAGAAGGCATGGCTTTAAATAGGAGTATGGCTACTCAATCTATAGTAGAAGGAGGGAATGCAGAGCATATGGTATAGGTGTTTTTAATTGGGAAGGTCTGATGGTGGAAATCTGGTAGTAGGTGGGAAGTGAATGTGTGAAAGTTCTCTTGTGATTGCTTTAATTTTCCCATTGAAATAAACAAAGTCATCAGTTGGGAGTGAGGATGTGGGTGGATGTGTTGAAATGGAGGAATGAGATAGTTATCTGTGAGTAGGAGAACAAAAGCACTAGAGAACTATGGTATGATTGCTGGGCACCATTAAAGACCCATTTAAGTTTTTTTTTTTTTTTGAAATAATATTCATTGGGTATTGGGCAGGTGAGAGAGGGGAAGAGGAAATGGGTGTACACACACCTAATGGGTTCTATGTGCACTGTCTGGGGGATGGACACACTTGAAGCTCTGATTCTGGTGGGGCAAAGGCAATATATGTAACCTAAACATTTGTACCCCTACAATATGCTGAAATTAAAAAATGAAAATAAACATACTTACCATAAGCCAAAAAAAAAGTCTATTAAAAAAAAAGAGACCCATTTAAGTTTAAAGTGAGATCATTCAGCTATGTTAAGTTGCCTAGGTTTAGGTTTGGAGTAGGCAGAAAATTGGATTTATCCAGGCTGTGGTTTGGTCAAATGACTATAAGGAAGTGACAGCGAGGCAAGGGAATTGAAGGCATGTGCAAGGGAGTCAATGCAATGATTAACCATAAAATTTAAGGTGATTTAGGAGGGAAGATATGCTTTTTGAGGAGTGAGGGAAAGAGAGAAGGTAGTAAGATTAATGGATTGGAGATACAGGTTGAGTAAAAGTACTGGTTAAGTTGGGATACTAGAGGGAGTACTCCAACATGGTAGTCAGACACTGAAAACAGTTACTCTGAAAATGGGATATATAAAATCAAGGTCATGGAGGGGTTGAAATTTTTAGCATGGTCTAAATAATGCATGGCCATTAGCATTAATGACTGAGGTAAGGTAGAAAGTAAGGTCATGGAGGACAGAAATTCATCTATGTAGATGTAGACATTGACAAGAATTAAGGCAACAGGATCTTTCACAGAGTAATAATGAACCAGATGTTTAAACTCTTCAAGAATTAAGAGTGAGTTATCTGGAAGACCATAATTACAACAATAATAAAGTAGTGAGTACTAAATTCCAGTGACGAGATTTAAAGGACAAAGAAATAAGTTGTTGAACATAAAAAGGCATTTAAAAATATTTCTTTGTATCCTTAGAGATATTCAAAGGGCATTCATAAATCAAGAATAGGCTGCTATAAAAAGAGAACAATCTAAGAATTAAAAGGCAGTGTATGGAAATTAAAAGTATCATTGCAAAATAAAATCCAATAGATGGGTTGAACCATGGAATGGGCATAAATAAAGAACAAGTTAATGGTCTGAAAAATAAAGATGAGGACATTGCCCATGATATACAACAAAATTATAAAGATATGGTATCCAAAAGAGAAGTTGAGACACTTGATAGAATGAAATGAGGGGCCCAAGAAGTTCTGGGAGGAGGGGATTAAATACTCTAATTAGAAAACTGAGAAAAGTCTGATTCCCCATATTGAAAGGCCCAACAAGTGTTGAATACAGTGACTGAAAAAAATACACCTACCTAGACACAGTATGGTAAGATTAGAATACCCAGGATAAAGCAAAAATTCTAATAGCTTCCAGAAAGGAATAAACTATTACCTGCTAAGGAATGAGAAACAGATTAGTATTGACTTTTTTTCTTTTTTAGGGTAGGGGACTCTAATTTATTTTTAATTTTTTTTATTTGTATACATTTATAGAGTACAAGTACAGTTTTTTACATGCATAGATTGCATAGTGGTCAAGTTAGGACTTTTAGGATATTTATCACCCAAGTAAGACACATTGTACACATTAAGTAATTTCTTACCATCAACCCCTTTGCAACCTCATATCCTTCCAAGTCTCTATTGTTTGTCATTCTACTCTTAATATTCATGTGTACACATTATTTAGCTCCCACTTGTGAGCAATAACATGTGATATTTGTCTTTTTGTGTCTAACTTGTTTCACTTCAGATAATGACCTCCTGTTCCATCCATGTTGCTGCAAAAGACATGACTCATTCCTTTCCATGGCTGAATAGTATTCCATTGTGTATATATGCAGCACATTTTCCTTATCCAGTCATTCACTGATGGACACTTAAGTTGATACCATATCTTTGCTATTGTATTAATAAATAGTACTGCAATAAACATACAAGTGCAAATATATTTTTGATATATTGATTTCCTTTCCTTTAAGTAGATAACCAGCAGTGGAATAGCTGGATCAAATGGTTGTTCTATTTTTAGTTCTTGGAGAAATCTCCATATTGTTTTTCATAGAGGTTGTACTAATTTATATTCCCACCAACAGTGTATACGCATTCCCTTCTCTCCACATCCTCACCGACATCTATTATTATTTTTTATTTTTAATAATAGCCATTCTGACTGGGGAAAGATGATATCTCATTGTGGTTTTGATTTGCATTTCTCTGATGATTAGTGATGTTGAACTTTTTTAATATATCTGTTAATCATTTGTATGTCTTCTTTCAAAATATGTCTATTCATGTCCTTTGCCCACTTTAATTTTTTCTTTTTTCTTTTTAATTATTATGGGTACCTAACAGTTGTATATATCTTTATAATATATTTGGTGTTTTTTATTGAGTTGTTTGAATTCTTTTTATATTCTGTATGTTAGTACCCTGTTAGATTTGTAGTTTGAAAATACTTTTTGCCATTCTGCAAGTTGTGTGTCCACTCTGTTGAATATTTATTTTGCTATACAGAAGGTGTTTAGTTTAATTAAGTCCCATTTGTCTATTTTTGTTTTTGTTCCCTATGCTTTGAGGTTGTACGTAATGAATTCTTTGCCTAGACCAATGTTCAGAAGAGTTTACCCTAGGTTTGTTTTTAGTATTTTTATAGTTTGGGGTTTTATATTTAAGTCTTTAATTCATCTTGAGTTGACTTTTGTGTATGGGGAGAGATAGGGGTCCAGTTTCATTCTTCTGCATATGGTAATCCAATTTTCCCCATATACAGGGGAAATTTTTGAATTGGGTGTCTTTTCCTCAATGTATTTTCTTGTTGACTTTGTCAAAGATCAGTTAGCTATAAATAGGTGGCTTTATTTCTGGGTTCTCTATTCCATTCCATTGAACTATGTACCTTTTTTATACCAATACCATGCTATTTTGGATACTATAGTCTTGTGATATAATTTGAAGTAAGGTAATGTGATGCCTGATGCTTTTGCCTCTTTTTTTTTTTTTTTTTTTTTGCTTTGGCTATTTGGGCTCTTTTTTGGTTCCATATGAATTTTAGGATTTTTTTTAATTCTATAAAAAATAATGGTGGTGTTTTGATAGGATTATATTGAATCTGTAGATTCCTATGCACAGTATGGTCATTTTCATATTAATGTTTCTAATCCATGAGCATGGAATATTTTTCCATTTGTTTATCATCTACAATTTTTTTTATCAGTGTTTTATACTTTTGCTTGTAGAGATCTTTTACGTCCTTGGTTAAATGTATTCCTAGGTATTTTTTGGTAGCTACTATAAGTGGGATTGCTTTCTTGATTTTATTCTTAGCTAGATTGTTATTGGTGTACAGAAATGCTACTGATTTTTGTGTGTTGATTTTGTACCCTGAAACTTTACTAAATTCATTTATGAAAGCTTAGAGTTTTTTGGTGGAATCTTAGGGTTTTCTAAGATATAAGATTATATCATCAGCGAACAGGGATAAATAATTTGACTTCCTCTTTTCCAATCTGAATGCCTTTTATTTCTTTCTCTTGTCTAGTTGTTCTGGCTAGGACTTCTAGTACTATGTTGAATAGGGGTGGTGAAAGTGGGAATCCTTACCTGGTTCCAGCTCTTAAAGGAAATGCTTCCAACTTTTTCCCATTTAGTCTGTTTTATGTGATATAAGTATAGCTACTTGTGCTCACTTTTGAATATGATTTCATTCTATATGCTTTTACAGGTAAGGTGAGTTTCTCATAAGCCACATATAATTGGATCATTTTTTAAACTCCATTTAGTCAGTGTATATTTTTTAAGTGGAGAATTTAAGCCATTTGTCTTCAAGGCTAGTATTGATATGTGAACTTTTGTTTCTGTCATATTGTTAATTTTTTCTAGTTGCTTTATAAATTCCTTTTATTTTTTTCTTTTTCTCTGATTGCCTTTCAGTTTTGGCACAATTCTGTACTGGCATCACTTGATTCTTTTCTCTTCTTCCTTTGTGTGATTACTTTACCAATGAGTTTTATACTTTTGTGTTTTTCATGATAGTGAACATCATACTTTTGATTCCAAGATTAGGATTCATTTGAGCATTTCTTATAGAGCCAATCTAGTGATAACTAATTTCCTTAACCTTTGCTTATCTGGGAAAGACTTTATTTCTCCTTCCTTTAAACAACTTAGTTTTGCTGGATGTAGAATTCTTACCTGACTGTTGTTTTTTCTTTCAGCACTTTGAATATGCCAACCCACTTTCTTCTGGCCTGCAACATTTCTGCTAAAAAGTCTGCTGTTAAGCTGATGGGGTTTCCTTTTCAGGTTACTAGACTCTTTTTTCTTGCTAATTTTAGAATTTGTTTGTTCACTTTGACTTTAGATAGTCTGATTATGATATACAATCCTTTTTGCATTGTATTCGCCTGTGCATCACTGAGCCTGTTATATGTGGATCACTAAATCTCTTGCTAGAGTCAGGAAGTTTTCATCTATTATTTTGTTAAATAGGCTTTCTAAACCTTTTAATGTCTCATCTTCCTCAGAAATACCAATAATTCATAAATTCATAACTTTAGTCATTTTATGCAGTACCATACATGTTAAAGGCTTTGTTCATTCTTTTTAATTTTTTTCCTTTATTTTTATCTCACTGAATTATTTCAAAAGACCTATCTTTAAGTTTTGACATTCTTTCTTCTGTTCAGTCTAATCTATTGTTAAATCTTTCAAATGTATTATGTATTTCCTGGTTTCCCCTTGTCCAGCAGGAGGATTCTAATTCATCTTAGATGTGTTTTAAAAATACAAGTTGAAATACATGAGATAAAAATATAAGAATAATCACTAAATAATAAAAATAGGCTTTATAACTTCCAAATAGAAGAAATAAAATAGAACATCAATAATGCAAAAAGTTGGATAGATGAAAGGAGAGCAAAAGAGATACATAGTATCTCTATGTAAGATACATAGTATCTCATAGTATGAAAACATAGTAAACAGAAGACAGGAACAGGCAGTAGAACTAAGGACAAATATGGCATTAGTTGGGATTTTAGTTAAATATTTACTAATGGGTAATAATAATATTTTATATTATTTACTTATATTTGTTAATGAAGTATTTATTAGTGGGTTGAATTCCTCTATTAAAAGATGGAGATTTTCAGACTGAGTAAAAAACAATCTCTAGGTATGAGTTAGAGACAACACTAAAAGAAAAGGGCACAGGAAGGTGAAAATAAAAAAAATATGTATGCAAAGCAATCTTAACAAAACAAAGTAGATATGGCAATATTGTATAAAATGTAGAATTTTAGGCCCAAAATTTGATGAGCAAAAGAGTTATTTGTGTTAAAATATAAACAAGTCACTGAGAAGATATGATAGCTGTGAAACTCTATGTACTATCATTATAGCTTTGGGCATCATAAAAAAAATTAGAAATACAAGGAGAAAGTAGCATCTGAAATCACAGTTGGAAATTTAATATACCTTTTTCAGAATCTGAAAGATCAATTGGACAAAAAAAGGTAAATAAGTAAGATTACGATAACTATGAGCAAGCTTGATGTAATGTATCTCTATCTCTATTTCTTTATCTCTATATTTGTAACTTACATACAGAAAAAAATCCTTTTTGAGTCTTCATGACAAATATATCAACAATTAATAGAGGTCCTGTCGCCCCACATAATCTCTACATGTTCTAAAAAACAGAAATAGTTCAAGTTATATATTAATACTATGTCACAATGCAATAAAATTAGAGATCAACAGAAAAGAATAGAGAAATAAATATCTAATAATTGAAAATAATAATTGCTTTTGAAGAGGGGAATAGAATTTAGTGGGGAAGGGGAAGGTAAAATAGGATTTTCATATTTTTAACTGTATACCTCTCTACTGAGGCTTTTGTAATGTTACCTCTGTAATTAAAATATAAAAATCTATGAAAGAAAAAGCAATTAGCAGCTTATTCCTTCAGTTGAATCAACATAACATCAAATGTTCTCTTTTTCTTCTATTCTTATAATATGCCTGTGAATATCATAGAAATAGGCATTATTCCAATTTGATGCAATAAGAAACTGAGGTATAGCTACAAAGCTGGTCAAAAGATTAAGTATCTGAATCAAATTTCCCCTCTTTGGGGGCTTATAAGGTGAGTTTTCCTTCTCTCTAGACATCATTTTACAAAACTACATAAACAAGAACATAAACATTTGTTTATGCAAATAAGTCAGCTATAAAACAGAATGACATATCCAAAAGGTTTCTTACTTAAACTGTAATCTACTCTAATACTGTGAGCTGAAATGCATTTTTGTGAGAATTTTTTTCACTGAGGATAAATTCTAGCTGCTTATTGAGGTAGTAGAGTTCACCATGTGCCTCATTCTCTGAGAGATACAAGGAGAATCATCATTGCGATTCTTATTATGAAGTACAAGACCTTTTATTCCTTGGAAGGAACAAGACATTTCTGTGTTCGAGAAAGTTTATTGGCCCCTTATTTTGACAAAAAGAAATCTTTTAAAAGTAAATGTCTTAAGTATTAAAGAACATATACAATGTTTTCCTTTAAATAACAGAATTCACAAAATAATGAAAACTGTCTTTTCTTACTCAAAATAAAACCACACAACCTATTATGAAATGATTTTAGAGTTTAAATTCCTCAACCTATTGCAAAAACCTGACAGCTACTTTTCAACATTTTTCTCTAGTGCCCGTCTTCAGCTGCACTGAGACCTCCTGCAGTATTCAGAATCCTGACTCCTCTCTCTTTCCTTGATTTCTCACTAGAAACTTTCCTTTCTATTGTACTATTCAGAACAATTCATTTCTTACCAATCTACCACCGCCAAGTTTTCAAATCCAAACCCAATAGGTAGCTTAGTAAAACAAAGGGTCCTCCATGTAATAGGATCCATGCTCATATTATTATCCATGCTTTATATTATTAAATATAATATAAAATCCATGCTTTATGTTATTAAATATAAATATTTAAGAATATAAATATTTCTTAAATATAAATATTTAAGAATATATAAATATTTTTAAAACTAAAAATTTGTGTTGATAGCTTGTTTTCCTAGTGGCCCAAAAAGGGAATGCAGTTTTCTCAAGGACAAATTAGTATGAGAAGATCCTTTATTTTACATTTCCAAATTACCCCTGTTATGTGTTCCTCACACATTACTTTTTTTCCTAAGGCAATCAAGAAACTCCAGAGAGAGCAGCAACATCAATTCTAGAAAGAAAATATTTTGTTTGTGTGAGTTCAGCTATTAGAACTTAAAATTAAACAAATTAGCTTACTAAATTAAGTAAAAGTCATTTTCATATAACCAAATCATTTTATATGTTTGGCACAATGTAAGATAAAAGGGAAGGGTTTCACAGTATATGACACTTAAAGTTGACTCGATTATCTTTGTTTTTTTGTTTTGACACTTGGGCTGTATATAAATTAGTCATGCGACAACCGAGTTAAAATGTGACTCTCAGACTATGCTAACAGCTGCCTTAAACAATTTTACCTTTTCAGGGGTAAATGGATTCTAGAAGTCTGGGATATTTTTAAGTGCATTCTTGAATTTATTTATTTATCACCTGGAAACTCCTTGCTGAGAATCATGTCAGGACACATTGGTGCCATTCTGCAGAAGTTCTATTTGTACTGATGAATTCCTTTTTGACTTCAGAATGGATTCCTCTGTTGAGGTACCCATGCTTGGTGGCAAAGGGGTGTTTTAGAAGCTCAGGAGAAGGAACTAAATCTTCAGGAAAGAGGGTTTAATATCACCAAACTCATTGACAGCTCAATAAAATCCAGCAATAAACTCTAGGCAGAGCTACGGATGAGTACTGTCAATGTGTGAAGGTCTAGGCAAGAATCATTGACACTGAGCAGTATTTTTTTAACACCCAATTGTACATAACACCAATCTAAGCATTCTGTACTTTGGAAATTTGCCTTCAAAGCCTCAGATAATTTCTAATTCCTTTCTTTGAACTGCATTCTTTTCACCATTTGTTACTGATCTATAGCATTATGATTTCATCCCTTTTCCATTTTCTTTATAACTGCTCCCTCTATATTTTTTCTAGCTGTCCAGTGTATTCCACCCTTCTTTCCCTTGGTTTTGTCTTTGTCTCTTTATTTAATTCAAAGGGTGAAGGTGTTGGGGTTTGAGGTGAGGGTTACTATATCTGACATCCCTTATCTGCCTTCCTGGGACTTAAGAATCACCTTCCCTTACATTCTCAGTTTAAAATGTGATTTCTTAGCATTGCTAGTGCAAATTCACAGCTGTGGTGAAATCTGAAAGTTTATTTAAGGTGCCAGCCTGGTTTTATGATCATGAATGACCAACCTGAAAGTAATGTTCAGAGTCAGAATTCCAGCAGGCTCCAGAGGCTTAGGTGCCATTTAGGAGAGAACATCTTCATGTTTCCCAGCTGTCCCAGCCCTTGGCAATTCCAGACTCATGGGGTTTCTTTCAAGAAGCACCTGTTTGCATTGTAGCCTGAATTTGTAGCAAATTATTTCTACACAGTTGGAAATAACATCAAATTGGCTCTTTTACCAGGCACGCTGGACGGGCGCATTTGGGTTTCGTAGATGTTTGTGTATTCTTGTAGTGTGAAAATGCCTTTATTTAAAACAAATACATTTTCCAGCTCATTATCCCACAGTGTGAAGCCCAATTCTGTTAAAAATAATTACAATGGCTGAATTATTTTGCTGAGAAAAACAGGTATCCACATGCCACTCTGAATCCAAACTTTTGTTTCCAACAGGCTTTTGATGCATCATCCCAGGATATTGTAACTTGAAAGTTTAAGGAATATTTCTTTGAGGTAGAGGTTATTGTCACCAGCATTTTTACTGAGCTGGTGATGAAAAATCCTTATACATACTTGCAACAAGTATATTTTACACCCCTTTTGGAATACATGGAAAGGAAGGGAGGTTTTTTTTTTAATTTTTTTTTTATTTCAGCATATTATGAGGGTACAGATTTTAAGGTTTCAATAAATGCACATTCCTCCCTCCCCCAACAAGTCTGAGTCTCCAGCATGACCATCCCCCAGATGGTGCACATCTCACTCATTATATATGTATATACCTGCCCCCTCCCCCCTCCCACCTGCCCAATACCCTATTACTGTAGTACCTATGTGTCCACTTAGGTGCTGCTCGGTTAATACCAGTTTGCTGGTGAGTGTATGTGGTGCTTGTTTTTCCATTCTTGGGAAACTTCACTTAATAGTATGGGTTCCAGCTCTAACCAGGAAAATATAAGATGTGCTATATCACCGTTGTTCCTTAGAGCTGAATAGTACTCCATGGTATACATATACCACATTTTATTAATCCATTCTTGGATTGATGGGCACTTGGGCTGTTTCCACAGCCTTGCGATTATGAATTGCAAGGCTATAAACATTGTGCTGCTATAAACATTCGAGTGCAGGTGTCTTTTTTGTAGAGTGTCATTGGATCTTTTGGGTAGATGCCCAGTAATGGGATTGCAGGGGTCAAATGGTAGATTCACTTGTATTGCTTTAAGGTATCTCCATATTGCTTTCCACAGAGGTTGAACTAGTTTGCAGTCCCACCAGCAGTGTAGGAGTGTTCCTCTCTCTCCGCATCCACGCCAGCGTTTATTGTTTGGAGACTTTTTGATAAAGGCCATTCTCACTGGA